>PVIW01010616.1:0-43057 GCA_004026585.1 Noctilio leporinus
GAGGAGGAGGAAAAAAAGGAAAACACAAATAAAAAAGATAATAATAATAAGAAGAAAGGGTTTAGATCGCTGTTCACCTTCAATAATCCCTCATTGGTCCAGATGGAGCCAGGACCTGAGGGATTTTAGCAGGAAAAAAATAACAACAACAACAACAAAATCTATACATACACACACACACACCTTGTCTCAGGTGTCATTGGCAAATATATTTTCCTATACAGTGGGTTCCCTTTTAATTTTGCTGATGTTGTCATTAGTTGAGCAGATACTTTTCAGTTTGATGTAGTCCCATTTTGTTAATTTCTTTCTTTTGTTTTCCCTTGGAGAAGTATCAGTGAAAACATTGCTATGTGGGATATCTGAAATTCTACTTCCTGTGTTTTCCTCTAGGACTTTTATAGTGACACAGCTTATGTTGATGTATTTTATTCATCTTGAATTTATTCTGGTGTGTAGTGTAAGTTGGTGGTCTAGTTTTATTTTTTGCATGTGCTTGTCCAGTTCTCCCAACACCACTTGTTAAAGATTTTTTCACTCCATTTTATGCTAATTCCCGCTTTGTCAAATATTAATTGACTATAGAGTCCTGGGTTTATTTCTCGGCTCTCTGTTCTGTTCCATTGAGTAATATGTCTATTTTAATGCCAGTACAAGACTGGGTTTTATTTTTTAATTTTTTAAATATATTTTATTTATTTTGCCATTACAGTTATCCCAATTTTACCCCCTTTACCCAACTCCACCCAATGCTTCATTTCCTCGAGCAATGTCCCCCTATTTCATGTCCCTGTGTCATGCATATAAATTCTTTGGCTTCTCCATTTCCTTTATTCTTCTTAACATCTCCTATTTATTTTGTAACCACCAATGTGTACTTTTAAATTTTTTTTCCTTTCACATCCAGACAATTCACCATTTAATTACTGCCTTCTGTCAGTTTCTCAAAACATATTAATAGAAAGTTTTCTTTTCATTATTTCAAAATGCCTCCATTAATTTATTTGCTTTAAGAATTACTCTTTTAAGTAATATGTATTGGAATATTGCCATACACATGCAAAAATATACTTACACACATATTTTTACACATATTTAAAGTACATACTGGATTTTGAAGAGTTAATACAAAAAATTTAAATATGCCAATAGTTTTCATAATTATTACATGTTAAGTGACAGTGTTTTAGATATATTGTAGCAAATTAAGCAGTTTTTTCTTCTTTAATACTTCTTTTACAATGGAATGCTATTTTTGTGAAATATATCACAGAAATGGTGTATTGCAGAACTTACTTTTGTGAAAGTTGTCCTAGAGACAGTGGCAAGCCCATAGTAAAAAATGAATTTGGATTTTGAGTCTGATCCTCCCCCCTCCAATAATACAACTCAACTTTATTTTAAGCTACTGGAACTACAACTTATTCTTTTTGGAGTCTCCTATCTTAAATAATAGATAGATTTTTTGGCTGTGCACAGGTCTTACTTCTTTCAATACCCTCTGTTTTTCCTCCACATGTGTTTTATAAGTTAAAGCCTTCAGAAATAATGGCACTTGCCATGCTCAGCTGGTCCCCAGAGTAGAAATTATTCTGTCTACAAAGTTGAGGTAAAAAATAAGAATCCCTAGGATTTAAATGATTTTGTAGAATAGTATTCTAGCTATTTTTTGAACTTGTGATTGACTTCCTATGTGGTACTAAACCAACCCCTGAACTATTTAAGAGTCTGTGGAGGTAGAGATTATTCATCTTCTTAAAGCAGATTCTTTAGCATCTCTTGCAATGATGATTTGGTGAAGATGTACTCTTTTAGCCTTCTTTTGTCTGGGAAAATCCTTATTTGACTTTCTATTTTGAATGAGAGCCTTGCTGGGTAGAGTATTTTAGGTTGCAGACCTTTGTTTTTCATTGCTCAAAATATTTTTTACCATTCCTATCTGGCTTGTTCTGTTTCTGTTGAGAAATCAGCTGATAAGCTTTTCAGAGCCCCCTTGTATATTATTAACCATTTCTCTCTTGCGGCTTTTAGGATTCTCTCCTTGTCTTTGAAATTTGCCATTTCCATTATGATGTGCTTTGGAGTGGGCCCGTTTGGGTTCATCTTCCTTGGGACCTTCTGTGCTTCCTGTGCTTGCATGACTTTTTCTCTCCTCAAGTTAGGGAAGTTTTTTGTCATTGCTTTTTCAAACAGGTTTTCTATCCCTTGCTCCTCTTCTTCTCCCTAGTATTCCTATGATACGGATGTTATTACATTTCATGTTGTCCTGAAGCTATATTAAAACCTCTTTGTTCCTTTTCAGTCTGCTTTCATTTTGTTGCACTGCCTGGGAATTCTTTTTTGACATTGACCTCCAGCTTGATGATCTGATCCTCTGCTTTCTCTAGCCTACTTTTGATTTCTTCTACTGTGTTCTTCAATTCAAAAATGGTATTCTTCATTTCCTCCTGGCTTTTATTGATGATTTCTATGTCCTTTCTAATGTTGGTGTAGTTCTCAGTAAGTTCCTTGTAGCTTCCCTGGAGTTCTTTGTAGTTCTTCTAGAATTGTTTGTAGTTTTCTTTGAACTCACTGAGCTCATTGATTTTTTCAAAATCATTATTTTGAATTTCATGTCTGATAGTGTGCTTGCCTCTATTTCATTTTGCACTCTCCTTGGGGATTCTTCCTTTCCTTTCACTGAAGGTTGATTTCTATGTCTCCCCATTTGAGGTGACTCCTGTTTGTTTCTGCTTCTTGGATTGATCTGCTTTGACTTACTGTCTTAGTGGTGTGACCTTCTGTGGTGTAGAGGTGCACATTTTTTACTTCCTGGCTCCAGCCTTAGTGAAGTCAGCTCACATCCCAGTCTGGGCCTAGTCAGCCATTTGGAGACTACCAGAGATCCACTCTCATTGTCTCCTTTAGTTGTTAATCCAATCAGTCTATGATCAGTGATCAGTTTTAGGCACCCCTGGGCAGGGCAGATGAATTCAGTTGTTAATCCAATGTGACCTGAGGTCAGGTTTAGGCACTGCTGGGTGGGGTGGATTAATTCCAATGGTTGGGGCTGTAGCTTCCCCCCAGGCTACAGCCCTTTAGAGAAAAGTGGTCTGCTGGCTGTATGGGGTTGGGTCTGCACTGGACTCACGGGCTGCTCCTTCAACTCTCCCCCTAAAGCCACTGACCCAAACTTTCCCCAAGCATATCTAGTCCACTCTGCCTTTTCTGTGCTAGAGCCCAGGTTAGGTGGGTGCCACTGTATGCAAGGTCCCTTTAAGAACTTGGTCTCTCTGTCAAGCTGGCTAAACCTGGCAGCTTTTTGCTTTTCACAGCTGGGTGCTGTTTTACTCTCAGCTTTGTTGCTGTAGGCTAGGAAGCCCCGTTGGGGGTTTAGATCCTGCCCTTTTCAGGTGGAACGCCCAGCTGCTAAGATGTTTCTCCATCCCTTCAGCTGCTGCCTGTGGGAGCCCCACCAGCCCTCTCACATCTCTGAATTTTCTACTGGTCAGGTTGTATGAATTGGCCTCTCTTGTTCTGTCTGAGGTATTAAGGCTTCTCTCCAGTTGGTGTTCTGTTTGTTAATCTGGATGATATCTCCCCAATTAAGTTGTATTTCCAATTTGGTGTTGGGAGGAGATTGGTGTAGCTCAACTTACTCCTCCACATCTTGGTTCTCTCTCAGACTTTTTATTGCAGTGGCCTGTAGTATAATTTGATATACAGTATTGTGATTCCTCATACTTCGTTCTTCTTTCTCAAAATGGCTATGGCTATCTATGGTCGATTTTGTTTCCATATAAATTTTTAAGTATTTATTTCTAGATCTGTGAAATATATCATTGGTATTTTAATTGAGATTGTATTGAATCTATGAATGGCTTTGGATAGAATAGATATTTTAATAACGTTAATTCTTCCCATCCATGAACATTGTATATGTTTCTATTTATTTTTATCTTCCTTAATTTCTTTCTTCTGTGTTCTGTGGTTTTCTGAGTGCATGTCTTTTGCCTCCTTAGTTAAATTTATTTCTAGGTACTTAATTTTTCTTGTTGCTATAGTAACTGGGATTTATTTTCAGCTTCTTTCTCTGATGTTTCATTGTTGGTATGCAAAAATGCTTTTGATTTCTAAATATTAACTTTACAGCTATTTTGCTAAATTTGCTTATTAGGTCAAGTATTGTTTTGGTGGAGTCTATGGAATTTTGTGTGTACTCTATCATGTCATCTGCAAACAATGACAGTTTTACTTCTTGTTTCCAATTTGGATGCCTTTGATTCCTTTTTCTTCTCTGATTGTTATGACTAGAACTTCCAAAATGATGTTGAACAGAAGTGGAGAAAGTGGACAACCTTGTCTTGTTCCTGATCTTGGGGGAAAAAGCTTAGTTTTTATCCATTGAATATAATGTCGACTGCAGGTTTCTCATATACGGACTTGATTATGGTGAGGTATGCTCCCTCTATTCACATCTTTTTGGGCATTTTTATCATAAATTGTTTCTGTACTTTTATCAAATGCTTTTTCAGCATCCATTGATATGATCATATGGTTTTTGTCTTTTTTTTTTTAATTTTTTTTTTTTAAGATTTTATTATCTTTTGAGAGAGGGGAAGGGAGGGAGGCAGAGAGGGAGAGAAATATCATGTATGGTTGCCTTTCACCTGCCTCCAGCTACAGATCTGGCTGGAGACCTGGTTTGCAACCTGGTTATGTGCCCTGGCTGGGGAATCGAACCTGCGACCTTTGGGTTCGCAGGCCGGCGCCTTATCCACTGTGCTACCAGCCAGGGCTTGTCTTTCTTTTTTTTAATTTGGTGTATTATGTTTATTGATTTGCAAATGTTTTAACACCCTTGCATCCCTGGGATTATTCCCACTTGATCATGGTATATGGCTTTTATAATGTATTGCTGGATCTGGTTGGCCAATATTTTTTGAGAATTTTAGCATCTATGTTCATCAGAGATATTGGCCTGTAGCTTTCTTTCTTAGTTGTATCTTGGCCTGGTTTTGGGATTAGAATAATATTGGCCTCATAGAAAGAGTTTTTCCCCTTTTCTTGGATTTTTTTTGAATAGTTTGAGATGGATAGGAATTAGTTCTTCCCCAAATGTTTGGTAAAATTTGCCTGTGTAACCATCTAGTCTGGGGCTCTTGTGCTTTGGGAATTTTTTTGATTACTGCTTCAATTTCACTAGTTGTTATCACTGTGTTCAGGTCTTCTGTTTCTTCTGGATTCAGTTTTGATAAATTACATGTTACCAGAAATTTTTCCATTTCACCCAGGTCATATAATTGTTTGAAGTAGTTTCTTAAAATCCTTTGTATTTCTGAGGTATCAGTTGTGATATCTTCTCTGTCATTTCTGATTTTGTTTATTTGGGTCTTCTCTCTTTTTCTTTTTTGATGATCTGGTTAAATGCTTGTCAGTTTTGTTTATTTTTCAAAGAATCAGCTCCTGGATTTATTGATCCTTTGAATTGTTCTTTTAGTCTCTAAGTCATTTAATTCTGTTCTCATCTTGATTATTTCCTTCCTTCTACTCCCTCTGTGCTTTGTTTGTTGTTGCTCCTCCATTTCTTGCAGCTTTATGGTCAGGTTGCTTGTGTGAGCTTCTTTTAAGCTTTTTAGTAGGCCTGGATTTATATAAATTTCCCCTTGAGGACTGCTCTTGGTATGTCCCATAGGTTTTGGGGTGTTGTGAATTCATTTTCATTTGCTTCCAGGAACTTTTTGACTTCTTTCTTGATCTCATTGTTAACCCATTCATTACTTAATAACATGTTATTCAGTCTCCATGAATTAGAATATTGTTGGTTCTTTCCCTTGATGTTGGTTTCTAGTTTTAAGCCATTGTGATCTGAGAAGATGCTTGGTATGATTTCAATTTTCTTGTATTTGTGTGCCACGGTCCTGCAGGACCAGAGGAATGATAGACGGGGTAGATTCCTAATGAAAAGACAGACACAAAAAAGCTGGAGTCAGGAGGACTGCCACTTGTGGTGACAGCGCCTCTTTATTATTCACACAAAACTTATATAGGTTTCTTCCAAATAAACATGTTTTGAGTTATGCAAATTTTCCAGCATTCAAGCCTATCTCCTAGTGAAACTATTTTGGCTGAAAGTACTCTTTCCCACAAGACATCTAATCATTTCTCAGCAACTAATTATTACCACTCCCGAAGCATACTACTTATGTTATGTCTTTCACTACACAGCTGCTATTTACTCTTGCTGAAGGTCAGCTTGTCCTCTAAACATGATGTGAAACTTTGTAATCATTGGAACTCTTCTCAGCCAAACTGTTGACCTTTTGGCCATCAGCCCGCCTCGAAACCTTGACTCAGGGGGTCCCGACATTTGTGGAGGCTTGTATTATGTCCTACCATGTGGTCTTCTCTGAGAATGTTCCTTGTATCTTGAAAAGAATGTGTATTTTGATTCTTTGGGGTGAAAAGTTCTGTATATGTCAGTTAAATCCATTTTCTCTAGAATATTCTTCAATGCCACTATATCCTTGGTGGCTTTCTTGCTCAGAAGATCTGTCCATTGTTGATAATAAGGTATTAAAATCCCCTACTTCTAATGGGTTGCTATGGTTATCCTTCTTGAAGTCCTAATTATTTGTGTGCTCCTATGTTGGGTGCATATATGTTTACAAGGTTTATATCTTCTTGTTGTACCTTTCTCTCGCCTAAGTATTATGAAATGTCCTTCTTTGTCTCTTTTTATGGCTTTCATGGTAAAGTCTATTTTGTCTGAATTAAGTATTGCTATCCCAGCATTGTTTTTCATGTCCATTTGCTTGAAATATATTTTTCCTTCCCTTCACTTTCAGTCTGTGCCAATCTTTTGTTTTGAGGTGGGTCTCTTGTAGACAGCATACATGTGGGTCATGTTTTCTTATCTTCAACTAGCCATTGCCTTTTGATCGGCACATTTAGTCCATTTACATTTAAGGTTATTATTGACAAGTACTTTTTCATTGACATTTTTCCCCTTTGTACCTGTTTTCCTCTCTGTCTCTCTGTTTCTTCTTTTTAAAGCAGATCCTTTAGCATCCCTTGCAATGCTGCTGTGTCTGGGAAAAATTCTTACTTCACCTTCCATTTTGAATGAGAGCCTTGCTGGATAGAGTATTCTTGGTTGGAGGCCTTTTTTTTCCATTATGTGGAATATTTTTTGCCATTCCCTTCTGGTTTGTAATGTTTCTGTTGAGAAATCATTTGATAACCTTATCGGAGCCCCCTTACATGTTCGCTGTTTCCCTCTTGATGCTTTTTGGATTCTCTTCTTGTCTTTGAAATTTGCCTTTTTAATTATGATGTGTCTTAGAGTGGGTCTGTTTGGCTGCATCTTCATTGGGACCTGCCCTGCTTCCTGAACTTGAGTGACGTTTTGCTCTTCAAATTAGGAAAGTTTTCTGTCATTACTTTTTCTAACAGGTTTTCCATCCCTTGTTTCTCTTCTTCTTCTGGTATTCCTATGATATAGATATTATTGTGTTTCATGTTATACTGCAGCTCTCTTAAAATCTCTTCAGTGATTTTTTAAAAGATTTTATTTATTATTCTTAGAGAGAGGGGAAGGGAAAGATGTAGAGAGGGAGGGAGACATCAATGTGTGGTTGCCTTTCATCTGCCTCCAGCTACGGACCTGGCTGGAGTCCTGGCTTGCAACCTTCTTATGTGCCCTCGCTGGGGAATTAAACCAGAGACCTTTGGGTGTGCAGGCCAGTGCCTTATCCACTGTGCCACCAGCCAGGGCTTTCAGTGTTTTTTAATTTTGTTGAACTGTCTTTGAATATTTTTCTACATTGTTTTCCAGTTCACTGATCAGATCCTCTGCTTCCTGTGGCTTGCTGTTCATTCCTTCTACTGTATTCTTCAGTTCTTACATTGATGTCTTCATTTCCTTCTGGCTCTTATTGGTAGTTTTTATGTCCTTATTAATGGTGCTATAGTCCTCTAAGTTCCTTTTAGCTCCCCTGGAATTCTTTTTAGTTTCCCTGGAGTTGTTTGTAGTTTTCTTTGAGCTAACTGAGCTCATTGAGCTTCTTTATCGTCATTATTTTGAATTCCATATCTATAGTTTGCTCGTCTCTGTTTCATTTAGTGATCTTTCTGGGGATTTCTCCTTTCCTTTCAGTGATAGACTATTTCTTTTTCTCCCCATTTTTAGATGTCTCTTCTTATTTGCGTTTGCTTTTTAGATTGGGCTTTTTGAGTTCCTGTCTTTGTGGTGTGACCTTCTATTGTTCAGAGGCAGTTTCTTCACTTTCTGGATTCACTTCTGATGCCATCAGATCATTCCATAGTCTTGGCCTTGTCAGTCTGCTGGATCCAACCACAGATCCACTCTCTTTGTGCCCTTCCGTTTCTAATTCAATTAATCCATGCTAAGCTATCAGGTGTAGGTACTGCTGGGTGGGACTGATTAGTTTTGTTGTTAACCAATCAATCTGTGATCTGTAGTCATTTTAGGCACCACTGAGCATGGCCAATTAATTCAAGTTTAATCCAATCTGTGATTAGCCACTGGGCTTAATCACCAATAGGCAGAGAGAGTGATTCAGTTGTAATCCAATGATTCTGTGATCAGGTGCTAGGCTCACGTTCCCCTGAGCTGAAGAGATTGATTCAGTTATAAGTAAATAAATCTGTATTCACCTGCCAAGCTCAGACACAGCTGGGTAGGACAGATTGATTCAGTTGTAAATCAATGAATCTGTGACCAGCTGTCAGGCTTAGATGCTGCTAAGCAGGACAGATTGATTCAATTGTAAATCATGGAATCTATGATCAGACAACAGGCTCAGGCACCACTGGGTGGGCAGATTGATTCTAGTGGGTGGGGCTATGAGGACCCATTAGGTGGTATAGCATACCCTATCTGCAGTGTAGGGGATGATGCAGCACTGTGACCTTGTGATCCACTCCCCAACCTCTGTCCTCCAAGCCATTGCTCCAAACTCTCCTCAGGCATCCCTAGTCCACTCTGCCCTTTCTCCACCAGCGCCCAGATTAAGTAGGTGTTAATGTATTTTTGTTAATGTATTTGTGGTCACTCCAGTAATTCTTCATCTCTAGTGCTTAGGCCAGCAAACCCCATGGCTTTTTTGCTTTTCTGCTTTTCACAGCTGGATGCTGTTTGGCTCTGAGCTGTGTTGCTATAGGCTGGGAAGCCCAGCTGGGGGGTTAGAATCAACCCTTCTCAGGTGGAGCTCTTAGCTCTGTCCCCTTGGCTGCTGCAGCTGGTGGGAGCCCAGCCAGCCCCTCAGATCTCCACCATTCCTTTCAGTCATGTTGTGATGAAGCATCCTTTTCTGTTCTGTCCATCGTTATAAGGCTTCTCTCTAGCTGGTGCTCTGTTGGTTATCCCAGATGATTTTTTTCCCAATTAAGTTGTAATTCTAGATTGGTCCTGGGAGGAGATTGGTGTATCTCCATTTACTCCTCTGCCATCTTGGTCTACCTCCTATAGCAATTTTGTATTTCTTTTGTTACTTTCTTTCTATTTTGCTATCTGCCTTTGTGAACTGATAATTTTCCATAGTGGTATGCTTTGCTTTCCTTCTTTATCTTTCATGTATTACTTGTAGGTTTTTGGTTGTGGTTATACGAAGCCTACATAAAGTATCTTATAACAGTCCATTTTAAACTAAAATAAATTAACTTTGATCACATACAAAAACTCTACCCTTTAAATTCCCACATACATACTTTATATTTTTGATTTCACATTTATATTTTTATATTGTGTAACCATTAACTAATTATTGCAGCTATATGTGTATAATACTTTTGTCTTCACACTTTGGTAATGGGGTTAAATGATTAACACATCACCATATTAGTGTTGCTAGAGTGTTTTATATTTATGAGAGTGTTTTATATTTTCATTTGTTTTCATGTTACTAATTAACACCCTTTCATTTTTGCTTAAAGAATTTCTTTCACATTTTTTGTAAGACCAGTCTAGTGATAAACCCCTTAGCTTTTGTTTCTAGGAAAGTATTTCTCCTTCATTAGTTTATTTTTTAATAATTTTTAGATGTATCATATTGTGGTAAGACCACATCAGATCTGTCCTCTTTTAACAGATTTTTAAGTATGTACAAGTATTACATTATTGTTGACTATCATGTTGTATAGCAGATATCTAGAACTTTTTCATCTTGGAAAATTTTACAACTTCTAAAAGATTTATATTTGTCTCTCTTTTGCTCAATCCCTCTATTTCCATACATAACCTTGAACCCTAACTTACTGAATCCTGTCTGCCTTTCTCTATGAGTCTCTATTTTGCTTGTTAGTTCATTTTGTTCATTAAATTCCACATATGAGTGAAATTATATATTTGTTTCTCTGACTGGCTTATTTCACTTAACATTATGCTCTCTAGGTCCATCTACACTGTTGCAAAGGGTAAGATTTCATTCTATTTTATGGCTGTGTAGTACTCCTTTGTGTAAATGTACCACAGTTCTTTTATCCACTCATGTACTAATGGGCACTTGGGCTGCTTCCAAGTGTTGGTTATGGGGATATATATTTTTTTCAAAATAGTGTTTTGAGATTCTTCAGATGAATTTCCATAAGTAAAATCGCTGAGTCATAAAGCAGTTCCATTTTTTATTTTTGAAGTAACTCCATATTGCTTTCCACAGTGGCTGCACCAGTCTGCATTCCCAACAATAGTGCAAAAAAGTTCTTTTGTCTCCACATCCTCACCAACACTGATTTATTGTTAGCCTTATTGGAACCCCTTTGTATGTTATTTGTCTTTTCTCTCTTAATGCTTTTAGGATTCTCTCTTTGTCTTTGAAATTAGCCATTTTAATAATAATGTGCCTTGGTGTTGGTCTGTTTGGGTTGATCCTCATTGGGACCCTCTGTGCTTCCTGAACTGGATTAATGTTTTCACTCATCATGTTACGGAAATTTTCTATCATGACTTTTTTGAACAGGTTTTCCATTCCTTGTTTCTCTTCTCCTTCTGGTATCCCTATGATACAGATGTTGTTACATTTCATGTTGTCCTGCAGCTCTCTTAACCCCTCTTCAGTCTTATTCAGCCTTTTTTGATTCTCTTGTACTGTCTTGGAGTATTTGTCTACATTATCCTCCAGCTTGCTGATCCGGTCCTCTGCTTCCTCTAGCCTACTGTTGATTCCTTCTACTGTATTCTTCAATTCAGAAATTGTATTCTTCATTTCCTGCTGGCACTTATTGATAGTTTCTATGTCCTTTTTCATGCTGTTGTAGTTCTTAGTAAGTTCCTTGTAACTTCCCTGGAGTTCTTTCTAGTTCTCCTGGAGTTGTTTATAGTTTTCTTGGATGTGGCTGAGCTCACTGAGCTTCTCTATCATCATTCTTTTGAATTCCTTATCTGGTATTTCAGGTGCCTCTGTTTCATTTTGTGGTCTTTCTGGGGATTCTTCCTTTCCTTTTGGTGATGGACTGATTCTTTTTTTCCCCATTTTGGGTGTCTGTTCTTGCTTGCTTTTTATTTATTTATTTATTTTTGTTCTTTCCTTGGGTTAACCTGCTTTGCTTCCTTGCCTTAGTTGAGCACCCTTCTGTGATAGGAGATTTGTGGAGTTCAATGTTGCCATCTCCCAGATTTTCTCCACTTGCTGTTCTTGGTGTGTCCTTTATTTGGGCTGTCTGATTGTATTCTGGACCTGTGGGCTTGAGAGCAGTGCTCCCAGCCGCAGACCGCACTGCACAGCCTCTGGTTCCAGCACCAGGAGGGTAAGTCCTGATTTATTGTTGATTTATTGATGATAGCCATTCATTCTGAGAGATGTGAGGTGATATCTCATTGTGGCTTTAATTTGCATTTCTCTGATAATTAATGACATTTAGCATCTTTTTAGTATGTCTGGTGCCATCTATATGTTCTCTTTGGAGAAGAATCCATGTTGGTTTTTTGCACATTTTTTAATTGGACTGTTTTTACGTGTGTTGAGTTCAATAAGTTCTTTATAAATTTTGGATATTAATCTTTATCAGATGTATCATTGGTGACTATGTTCTCCCACTCAGTGAATTTTCTTTTCACTTTGTTGATGGTTTCGTTTAGTGTGCAAAAAACATTTTGCACAGTAGCCCCATTTATTTATTTATTTTGTTTCACTTGCCTAGGAAAATATATCAGAAAAAAATTATTCTTGGACTATGAGAAATGTTCAAGATTTTATCCTCTTTTTTCCAGGATGTTTATGGTTTTGAGTCTAACATTTAAGTCTTTTGTTTACTTTCAGTTTATTCTTATATATGGTGTAAGGAGGTCTAGTTTCATTTTTAATGCACATATCTGACCAGTTTTTCCTGTAACATTTATTGAATAGAGTAACTGTACCCCATTGTATGCTTTTGTTTTTTTGTCAAATCTTAATTGACTATAAAAACATGGTTTATTTCTGTGCTCTCTATTCTGCTCTATTGGTCTTTATGTCTGTTTTTATGCCAGTGCCATGCTATTTTGATCACTCTGGTTTTGTAATATAGTTTGATTTCAGGTAGCATAATTCCTCCAACTTTGTTCTTCTTTTTCAAGATTGCTGTGGCTATTTGGGGTCTTTTGTGTTTCTATATAATATTTTGGAATATTTGTTTTAGTTATTTAAAATATGCCATTGGTATCTTGATAGGAATTGTGTTGAATTTATAGATTGTTTTGGGAAGTATGAATACTTTAATGATGTTAATTCTTATCCATGAACTTGATGGTATATGCTTCCCCTTATCTTTTTCAATTTCTTTATTAAATGTTTTATAATTTTCTTAGCACAGGTATTTTGCATCCTTGGTGAATTTATTTTAGGTTTGTTTTTTTTTTTTTTTTTAATTTTGAATGGTATTATTTTCTTTCCCTTTCTGACAGCTCATTATTTACTTTGCATCCTGCTACTACTGAATTAATTTATAAGTTCTAGTAATTTTTTGGTGGAATATTTAAAGTTCTCTATATACAGGATCATGTCATTGGCAAATAATGTCAGTTTTACTTCTTCCTTACTACTTTTGGTGCCTTTTATTTTTTCTTGTTGTCTAATTTTTGTGGCTAGGATTTCTATACTATGTTGAATAATCATGGTGAAAGTGAACATTTTTTGTCTTGTTCCTGATCTTAAGGGAAACACTTAATTTTTGCCTATTAAGTATGATGTTGGCTGTAGGTTTGTCATATGTGGCTTTTATTACATTAGTTATGACCTCTCTGTTCCCATTTTGCTCAGAGTTTTTATCCTAAATGTTGTCTGACCCACTTTCATTTCTGAAAGACACCTTTTTTCAGTATAATATTCTTGATTTACAGGGATTTATTCCCCCAGAAATTTGAAAACATCATCTTATTCTCTTCCAGCATGCAAAATTTCTGCTAAAAAATACAGTAGTATCCTTACATGTGACATTTTTTTCTCTTTACTGCCTTTAAAATTCTCTTCGTCTTTATTTTAGGTAACTTTATTATATGTGCCTTATAGAAAATCTAGTGACGGTAAAATTGGCAGATCTATGATTTTTACAAATTTAATTTTCAAAATTTCTACCCAAATTTGAGATGTTCTCATCCATTATTATTAGTATTATTATTATTAGATTTTATTTATTATTTTCAGAGAAGGGGGAAGGGAGAGAGTCAGAGAGGGAGAGTAACATCAATGTGTGGTTGCCTTTCATCTGCCTCCAGCTACGGACCTGGCTGGAGGCCTGGCTTGCAACCTGGTTAGGTGCCCTGGCTGGAAATTGAACTGTCCATTATTTTTTTAAAATAAGCTTTATGCCCATTTCTCCTTCTCTTTTCTTCATGGTCTCCAAAATCATATAGCTTCTTTTAATAGTATTTTGTAATTCACATAGGCTTTCTTCACTCTTCATTTTATATTCTCCTCTGACTAGACAACTTCTACTTCACACATTCTTTCTTCTGCTTATTGATGCTCTCTCTTTCATTTTTTCATTATACATTGTATTGTTCAGCTCCAAAAATGTTGTTTAGTTCTTTTTAATGATTTCTATCTTTCTGTTTAACTTCATATTTTATTGATGCATTTTCATTGATTTTGTTGAATTGTCTTTCTGTGTTTTCTTGTAGCTCACTGAGCTTCCTTAAATAGCAATTTTGAGTTACTTAATAGGAAAATCACAAATGTCTATTTCTTTGGGGTTAGTTACAGGAAAATTATTATGTTCTTTTGGTGGTGTCATTTCTTTTATATTTTATAACCTTTGAAGGCTTGCATTATTGTCTTCATATATGAAGAAGTGGTCATGTCTTCCAGTCTATTGACTGACTTCTCAAGGAAAATATCTTCTGCCATCCTTCTTAGAAATTCTGAGGCTTTTTAATATGCATGTTCTTGTTTTACCCCAGGGAAAATTCATGAGCCAAGAAGGTGTCTCTTAGCATTGAGCCATACCAGCCTGGCATAATGTGGGTAAAGTAAAGCTGTTCCTCTTACCCTCTTCCATGTGTCCAATCTCATGTGCACGTGATTATGCGTGTGTGCGTTTGTATATGTGTGTTAGAACTTCTCCACTGGACTCACAGACTTCCACAAAGACATTCCCATCTATGAATGATTGTCAAATCAATATTCTTTGAGGGATAGATGATAATAAACTCATATTTTGAGGGAAAGATAATAGAAAACTTATATTTTGCCATTTTAATGACATAATTCTTTAGACGTTTCTAAGATGTTCCAGTGTTATCCAGAATGAAGATGTTATGGAAATTCCTTCTATATGAAGAAAATATTTGCTCTTACAAGTGCAATTCATACAAAAGGATAGTTTTAATAAAAGCCAATGACATAAATGCCAGTGAAAAAGCTATTCAAGTTACTCTGTGTCTATAGGGACAAAGAAACTGATTTGGATAGCCAATGTTCAACTTTAAGTTCAATGACTGAGTTCACCTGTATGAAACCAAGTGCTGATGTTAAGCAATACCCACACACTGGAGAATGTGGCTTGGCTCAGTTCTAGCTTGATTTCAGTGGAATTGTCCAGAGACCAAACCTTTATCACTCTCTACAAACTGCAGCTCAATTCATTCTAAATTTCTATTAGACATGAAATGTTTCAGAACTTCATAGAAATGCTACCTTTTGCTGAACCCTAGATGTTATACCCTAGTTATTTAAGTTAAATGTTTTTTCTGAATATAAAATTATATATGTAATAATATATAAATATATATATATTTATATATAAATAATATATAAACCATAAAATGTCATAATACATAGTATAATATATAGCACATATAATATATGGTAATATCTATAATCTCTAGTGTAACAAATCAAATATATGTAAGTGGAAAATGCAAACAAAAAATCAAAATTACCTACCACCCTGCCACATGTGAACAAATGTTTAGGAAGAACTTGATTGTGAAATTATAGTCTATCTGCCCCATCTTAGCCTCTGCTAAGTGTTAGAAGTCTGTCACTTTACAGGCCCAGCCCTGAAGAGGAAGTGAGATGGTAAGACCTTTGTCTGTCGAAGGCATTCTCTTCCCTAAAAATGAAGAACTATACATTACATCAGCTTTCATACACAATGAGTTTGCCCAAGGGAGCAGCTTCTTGTGCATGCACATCTCAGGTTGCAGTCCTACAAGACCACTCACTGCACCTTTGGAATGGGGGACCCTGACCTCCTCAGGCCCCACCTTCACACTAAACTCTCCACTTCACCTATAAGGCCAAGGGGTCTGAGCACTATCTGATTGTTGTCTTCCCCCTTCTCCAGTGGTGTTGGGTCCTAATTGTCAGGTATTTATTAAGCGCTAAATCAGATGCCCAATTAAAGAAGATTAAGCAGAAAGCAAAAGCGAAGTTGTGCCACCTCCTCTGCAGGTCATATTATTTGGAAATTATAGCATGTGCAAATTGAACTTAGTTTGCTTTCTACCCATGGACTTGTGATATTGTATACCTCAAACTACCCTTAGAGTCATTCCTCAGTCATTAAATCTCCAGCGCACTCCTTTCCTCCTGGGTTCTAGCTAGTGATGAATAGAAGACATCTGTTATGGACCAAGATATATAATTAACTTTAATAGTAAATCTGGGTTGGGATGGGAAAAAAGCAGGTCCTCCTACCTCCTTCCTTGAGCACAAGCCTTGGAACCATAAGACCCTGATTTACCTTCCTAATTATATGGGCAAGGTAAGCCTATGTCTCCTATATAAAAGGAAGGAAAGAGTAGAGAAAAGAGAGAGGGACCAGAAGGACCTAAGGAGTTGCCCACCCTCAGAATTTTAGGGCAACTGTATCCCCTCAGTGAGGAACTGCTTGAAAGTTAGATCCCACCCAATTTTATCAATACTAAAAGACTCATTGGGAAACATAAAAAGGGAAAACAAAGCACTTTCTAACATTACCCAGTTGTTAGTTCTAACTCTTTGGACTTAGCAGTCAAGCCCTGTGACTTATTTGGGTGTGACTATTTTAGCAGGGAGAAGCGATCAGCAGTTAATTGGAGGAAGTCCTGATTTCATGTTTTGAGATTATACAGAAAAGCACCAACTACTTCTCCATTCTAAGGAGAGAAAAATTTAGTTTCTGTCCCCAAATTTCTCTGCAATAGGTGGAATGAAAACAGGATATTGAGTACATATCTGCAACAAAGTCATAGCTTAATCTTGTTATAGTCTTCAGTCATGCCCAAATACAATATCTAGATAGACCAATAGAAATTGAAAAACAAATCCAAATGACAATATAGTAATGTCCCAATTTCAGCAACAAAAAAATTAAATTGTCCTTCATTATTAAAATCTTAAGGAGAAATTAAAGTCCCAAGTCAATTCACCTTGAATTAAAGACCAAAGTTCCAAATCATTTTCTACTCATTTTTTAAATTCTGATACTCAGCCAGAAGAGCCCTGGATGTTTTTAATGACAATTTGGTCCCTTTCTACTAGAAACCACTTGAGAGTTTATTTCATCCAGTTATATTCTTCATGGACCCAATTTTACTCAAATGCCCAAGCCCATAACATCATCACATTACCACCCCTATTGATACCTATAAAATTTAGAAAACAAATTCTAGCTTTTACAACTGTCCTAATCAAATAGAGTTGGTTATAATTTTTCACAGGAGTTCTGTTTTATGAGGTCTGTCCTGAAAGTAGTGGCTACACAAACTTTTAACTATATTGACATTGGCTTGATACTTTCTGGACAGACCTTGGATAAAGTCACCACAAACACCGATTTCCAAATATTGAATTATTGCTCCTAGGAGATATACAGTGTTAGGATTCTGCAAGCCACCAGTTATAACATTTTCATGAACTCATCAACATATTGTTTTAAGTGTATTTCTATTGAAAGATACTTAATATAGATTGCTGGCTCAGTAATATTGAATTCACAGCCAAGAGCACCATATGTCATATCTGAATAAAGCTTATTGAAAAGATGTATTTTCTCCATAAAGCACATCAAGGCCTTCTACTGCTTGAGAAGACTAGGTAGCACTTCAGCATTAGGCTTGAGACCTACTTAAATAGCAAAATTTGCCAACTAAAAGCACAAAAATATTAAAAACTTGTCATGAAACAGACCCTGAAAAAGACCCTGTTTACAATATGAAAGGTAGAGCATTGCCTCCTTTTATTATTTTTTTTTAAAGATTTTGTTTATTTATTTTAGAGAAAGGTGTAGAGAGAGAGGCAGAGAGGGAGAGAGACATCAATGTATGGTTGGTTGCCTTTCACCTGCCTCCAGCTATGGATCTGGCTGGAGACCTGGCTTGCAACCTGGTTATGTGCCCTGGATGGGGAATTGAACTAGCGACCTTTGGGTTCACAGGCTGGCACCTTATCCACTGTGCCACCAGCCAGGACTGCCTCATTTTACAACCAGGAATGTGCACATTGGGCAACTCACATTTTTTACTGTTCTGTGCATGATCGTGAATGACTGCAAAAGCACTAAAGGTATTGTTCTGGGAGCTACCAATAAGTGTTAGTGAATAGGCAAGTTCACCAACATGGAAACTGTGAATAAAGAGAATGAAGTATGTGTTTGCAGAGTCCAAGACACAATACATTCTAGACCCATGTTGTACTGCTTTTCAAAGACCATAGAGATCTACTTTTTCTGGAAGAAGGAGCACTGATGAGGAAATGCAAAGAACAGGGAAATTCTTCTGTTAGCCTTGCCAAGATGCCGACTAGCCTTATGACTCCTCCTCAGCATCCTCAGTGTTTGAATTTCCTCACATTTGGATGGAGTCTTTCTTCTAAAAAGTAATTATAACATTGGAAGGGGAAAAAACATCTCCCCCTGTGTCCTACCTTCTCATTCAGGGAAGTTTGGGGCTTTTGGGGGTTTAATGTAAATCATGCAGAACCTATGTGGGAGGAGGACTATTGTCCAATACACACTGTTATTTGGAATATGAGGTCTGTCCAGAAAATATTGAGCCAATGTCAATATAATTAAAACAGCTTACCCAGCCTATACGTACTTTTGGGACAGACCTTGTATTGTCAGGTTAGCAACAACGGTGCCATCTAAGAGACAGTGTCCAACATGAAGAAACCAAACTATGTGACATCGTGGCAGCAGCCACTGGCTTCAAGACTCATCTGAGCAGTATTCAATGCTCTGGTAAGTAGATTCCTGGGAATCAAATCTTTTTAGCAAGTCTCACCTCTAATGGATCTTCAGGTGTCCTCAAGTCTGTAGGCTCCCTGAGAGGATGCAAAGCAAATAGTAGAGGATCATTTTGAGTATGAGATTTTAGACAGACAACCCATCCATTTTTCTCCCTTTTAGCTGTTTCTTACTTAGGAGTATAGGTTATAAAAGCTACAGGCCACATATGCATATAAGGCTTTTTGTTCTGGCATCATCACCATGGGGGACAGTGGTTGAGGGGGGCAGCACTAGGTGAGTTGTCCACGCCCTGCTCTTCTTTATACAAAAGGGACTTATTGTTCATGGAACTACTTTTGGATTCAGGAGGCCTACACACAAGCCCTCAAGCACAGAGGAAAATTCTCTGCTCTGAAGCTTATGATAATTCTGGATCATTAATTGTATAATTTCTGCTAACATTTGTGATTTTTAGAAATACGGTATGTGGGCTCTGCCTCTAGGGTTATCAGAGGATCTTTTAAAAAGTGTGATAGATGAATTTATCATATAGTAGGTCTGCTATCTTTGGGGGTTGAGATTAAAACAAAACAAAAGTAAAGTGAAACAAAATCTCAAAAATCTAAAGGAAATTGCAAAAGAATTGTACTGTCTCTAAAAATGCTGTTGACTTGAACACTACAGAAGAAATGATTTTCATTAAAAAGTAATCAAAATAAGTAACAAGAAAACAAGTGTTGGCTTATAGTGAGAACAAGTATAGAGTTCAAACTTTTGTTTCTTAAATGAAAGAATATACATGAATATTGAGTTGGAAAAGGGAGTCATTTTGTTAGAAAGTTGCAGTCTTGTAGGACAGACCTTTAAAGAGGAAAGGGCGATGCACTGGACCTAATTGTTCTGAAAGATCGTAGCAGACTCTTGACCCAGAGACAACTAAGAAAGGGAGAAATTGAAGATAAGAGTAAACTGGGATGACAACTCTGGGGGAGCCCAAGGTTAATAACTGCCAGGAGGTACTCTCTCACTTAAACTCAAGATGAGGAATAAAGTATATTTAGGAATTCCTCAGAGACACATGAGGTGGTTTATAGACATTTAGACAGATCTAGAGGATCAGAGTCAAATCTCTTAAATGGCCTTGGATGGGTTTCATAATAGCAGACAATGCAAAAAAAAAAAAAAAAAAAAAAAACATGGAATGTTGTCTGTGGTAACATGCTGAAAGAACCATGGGGCAGTTTGCAAGGGAGGATCCAGAGGTTATAAAGTCAACCCCCAATGGATAAGCATGCCAAACAGATGGCATTGCTATCCCTGAAAGTAAGTGTCTCTCTACAAAATAACTCCAGGAAGTCTGGTCTGCTTTAGCACAATAATGTATTTGTAGAAGTTGCTTAAGCTATATTATCAGCCCCTTCAAGTATAGGAATGTCATAATGTATGCATTCCAAACAAACAAACAAACAAACA
The DNA here is from genome assembly GCA_004026585.1 of Noctilio leporinus. Taxonomy (NCBI): domain Eukaryota; kingdom Metazoa; phylum Chordata; class Mammalia; order Chiroptera; family Noctilionidae; genus Noctilio; species Noctilio leporinus. Next base: position 20,101 of record PVIW01010616.1, read on the forward strand.
AACAAACAAAAAAACAAGAAAAAAGAAGGCTTTTTGTTCCTATAGGGAAGGGCACTTTGAACTCTTGATTGGCAAGAGCAGAGATGGCACCCAAAGGAAAGTAAAAGCATTGCAAGGGTGGTAGGAGGGAAAGCAGGAGAGAGTTGACTGGCTGAAGCTACAGGCAAGGGCAGAAAACTTTCACAAAGAGAAGGTGGTCATAGTAAATGCTACTACAAGGCTATTAGAGAGGACAAAGAAGTTTCTATCTTCAATAGTGTCATTGTGAATTAACTTACTGAACATGATTTCAGAGATGGTTAGGGTGGCATGGGCATGACGCAATGTGTGAAAAGAAATGCTGAAGGAAGTAATAACACAGAGGTAAGTTCAATAGGCATGATGGTTTGGCAATGGAATGCAAGATCCCTGCCTTCTCCTCTCCCTCCTCAGAGACATGCAAGGGGGATCCAAAGAATCCCCCAAAGAAGACATGGTGTGCTCGGAGGAGAACCAGGTCTCAGGTAAATTCACGAGCTACAAAGAATCTTCTCTGAAGAATTTAGGGCCAAAAAAAAAAAAAAAAAACAACAACAAAACAATGGAACAATAAACCTTTCTTTCTGCCCTCTCTTACTTCTTCAGCATCCCATGCCTAGTTACTTTTTCAGAGTTCACCTTAAATGACTTTCTCAAGAATCCTGGACCCAAACAACTTTCCTTTTTATATCTCCCATGGCTTAGGATATTTTTTTTCTATTGTGCCACTATTCATGTATGTAATTTGTCAATTTTCTTCTAGACAAAAGGGACTTGGATCTGAGTTTGTGTTGAAAGAGGATTTGGAAAAGAGGCACAAAGTTATTAGGTACTTTCAGAACTCCACCTGTAAGTCCAGCCTAAGAAAGTTCTGTTTTGATACTTTCTAAGTAGTATCCAAGATGGGATGATGTTCACTAATCATGGTGCAGACAGCAACCTACCTAGCACTTCGTTCAGACTTCCAGAGTATGAATAATTAATTTCAGACCCTCTATTTTTTCATTCATCAAACTTATTAAGGACCAGATACTATTCTAGGACCTAGAGGCACACTAGTGAATAAAAGAGACTAAAAATCCCTGCCCTTGTGAATTGATACAAAAGTAGTAAATAGAATAAATGGAATATTGAAAGGTGAAAAATACTAAAGAGAACCATTAACATTAAAAAAAAAAAAAAAAAGTGACAGGGAGTGTATGTACATGGGTGTTGAACCTGTATTAGAGGTAATGTATTTTAGATGAAAGAGCAAGAGAAGACCACACTGGAAAGATAATGTTTGAGTGGAGCCACACACACACACACATACACACACACACATACATACACATACATATATGAAGGACCAAGTTATAAAGATAGCTGGGGAAACAGCAATCAGGCAGGGAAACAGCCAGGCCAAAACCACTGATGTGGAGGCCGGAACGTTCCAGTCACAGCGGGGAATCCAGTGAGACTGCAGCAGAAAGGGAGGAAGAAAAGGGAGAAAAAGTGAGAAATGCATTATAGCTGAGGCATAATGGAAAGGCTTTATTGGCTTAGGCACTTTATTAAGCTTTTACCCTAGTTGAGGTAATGAGCCTTTGGAGACTTGAGGAGTGTGACCTGAAACCTTAAACAGACATTACAAGGTTACTGTGGTTGACAAACTGGGAGAGGGAATCAAAGGCAGAGGCAGGAGGAGCACTTGGGGATATCTAAATGCCAGATTGGAAACAGGGTGGTAGGGGCAGGGTCATGAGGAGTCACTGCATTTCTTAAATATTATTTGAAGGTAAAGCCAGCTGAGCTTGCCATTAGATTGGATTTAAATGTAAGGGTAAGAAGGAAGAAGGGAATATCCCAAGTTTCATCCTGGTCACCCAAAAAGATGGAACTGATATTAACTGAGATAACAAAGCCTATAGGTAGCGGTAGTTTGGGGATGGATCTATTTTAACTATATTAAGCCTAAGATGCTTATTAAATATTCAAGTGTCAAAGTTGAGGAGGCAGGCTGGAACTCAGGAGAGAGGTGTGTGCCAGAGATATAAATTGAGGAGTTTATCAACATTGATTTTATGAGTCATGAAACAATTTTTAATTTTTTGGAGGAACTTCTCTACTATTTTTATATAGTGCCTACACCATTTTACATTTTCACCCAATTGTGTACAGGTTTCCAATTTTTGCACATCCTTGCCAACACCTTGGTTTTGATAGCACCTATCCCAATAGATGTGGAGTGTTCTCAATGTGGGTTTTCTTCAAATGTGGTTTTGATTTGCATTTTCCTGATGATTGGTGAGATTTTTATATACCTGTTGGCCATTTGTATATCTTTGGAAAAGTATACAAGTCCTTTGACCATTTTTAAATCAGGTTGGTTTGTTTGTTTTACTATTGAATTGTAAGAGTGCCTTATATATTTTACATATTAACTCATCAGACACATGGATTGCAAATATTTTATCTCATTTCATAGGTTTATCTTTTCACTCTATTGATTGCTTCTTTTGCTTTGCAGAAGCTTTTTAGCTTGATGTAGTCCCACTTGTCTACCATATTGTAACAGGAGTCCCAAAATTTGCCATAGCCCATGCTTTGGGGAATGGGGGATGGGAGTCAGTGGAGCACAGCCACTTTTCCTAAGTGATGACTTTGCATATCTATGACCAATATCTAGTGTCTTACTTTTGCAAATGACTATGGCCTGCTTCTCAGAGCCAAGGAGATATGAGGGGTTTTCACCATAGAATGGTGACAAAAGAGCTTACAGGGCCTGCTCAAGATTTCACAGGTGGCCATGATTAGTCACTCTACCCACTGTGTCACAGGCTGCCATCAGGTGTTAAAATAAGGTGGCAATTATTTGTATACAAGAGAGCCATGTGGTCTACAAGGAGGTAGAGAGAACCTTGCAGTTTTGGAAGGGCATGGAGCCATGAAATGTGAAAGAAGGAAATGGAGGCCATGTGGCATGGGCTAGTAATAAAGAAAGCATGCTTCTGCTTTAATTGTGCTGGCTTCAACTGACTCCGAAGCCACCAAGGACACTGCTTGCATAACTGGACAATCTCTGAACTCTGGGAACCTGGGACATGTGAAACGACTCTTTTAGAAATGGGGCTTCACCATGATCCAGTGTCACACATATTTTCCTAAACTTTTATATGGAGGCTGATGACATCCTGGACTATTATATGGAGTCTAATGACATCATACCCCAGATCCTGAAGAAGAGAGCTGACAGATAAGGAATGGAGAACTTCTGGGCATGTTTTTGGCTTATAGACTTTTGGGGAGCAAGGAAAGTGCTGGGTCTTGTGGGAGGACAGGGCTCTGAGCTGAAGTGCTCACAGCCCTGTACCTCCCAGATCAGAATATTGTAAATTAAGACCTGTTTTTCTCAACACTAATTGTTAGGTTTTACACCAAAGCACCACTTTGCTCAGTAATAATATGATCCAGCAATCAATCACATTTTGGGGTATATATCCAAAAATATTGGAATTAAGATCTCAAAAAGCCATCTGCACTCCTATGTTCATTGCAACATTATTTAAAATAGCCAATATAAAACAACCTAAATATTTAGTAAAGAAAATGTGGTATGTACATACAATAAAATATTAGTTGCAAATAAAAAGAAAATCCCTGGTCAGTGTGGCTCAGTTGGTTGAGCATCATCCTGCAAAGCAAAAGTCACTGGTTCAAACCCTGATCAGGGCACATGCCTAGGTTGAGGATTTGGTCCCAGGTTGTGGTATGTACAAGATAACCACTGATGTTTTTCTTTCACATTAATGTTTCTCTCCCTTTCTCTCTCCCTCCCTTCTCTTCTCTCTTCTCTTCTCTTCTCATCTCTTCTCTTCTCTTCTCTTCTCTTCTCTCTTCTCTCTCTCTCTCTTCTCTCTCTCTCTCTCTCTCTCTCTTTCTCTCTGTGTCTCTCTCTTACCAAAAAATACAAAAAAAGAAAATCCTGCCAAATCTGATAAGATGATAGCATGAATAAACCTGAAGGACATTATGCTAAATGGAATAAACCAAAAACCAATCACAGGAGGATATATACTCATGGTTGCACATATATCACATATGAGGTCTGTCCTGAAAGTATCAGCCATGCAAACTGTTTTAATTATATTGACATTGGCTTGATACTTTCAGAACAGACTTCATATATATTATATATAGTGAAACTCACAGAAGCAAAAAGCAGAAATGTAGAATGGTGGTTGCCAGAAGATGGAGAGAGGGGTAAATGGGCTGTTGTTGTTCAAAGAGTATAAAGTTTTAGTTATACAAGATGAGCAAGTTTTAGGGATCTGTACCACATTGTGCACTAAAAACTTTTAAGAGGTTAGATAGAGCTCCTGTTGAGTGTTCTTAGTATAAGAAATAGAAGAAAAAAGACAAAGGAAAGATGAAAGGAAAGCAAGAAGGAAGGCAGTCAGGGAGGAATTAAAACAGATGAGATTACCAAATAGGAAAAAAGACATAATGATCCTTGGAGTTCAGCTATTAACAAGTTGAGTAGAAGAAGAGTAATGGAAACAGAAAAAGAGAGATCAGTTAGACAGGAAGAAAACCAGAAGTCAACAGAGTCTGGAAGACAAGTGAGAAGGAAGGATTAAATACTCTATGATGGTAGAAGTTGCAGTAGGATGCAAATTGGAATAAATCACTGGATTTAGCAACACAGAACTCATGGGAACATTGAGAACCTGGTGTTTGTGGGTTGGTAGGTGTGAAAGCCTGATCATAATAGTTTTAATAAAGAATGGAAGAAAGGAAATTAAAGAGAAGCAATACTTACGTCAGATAAAATGGATTTTATGATGAAGGCCATAAAAAGAGACAAACAAGGACATTTCATAATACTTAAGGGAACAATCCATCAAGAAGAAATAACTCTGATAATCTTATATGCACCCAATGTAGGAGCTTCAAAAGATGTAAGGAAAATCTTGAAGGACTTCAAGAAGGATATAGACAGTAACACATTAATAGTAGGGGATTTTAATAACCCACTGTCAACAATGGACAGATCTTCCAAACAAAAAAACACCAAGGATATTGTGGCATTGAACAACACTCTAGAGAAAATGGACCCAACTGATATATACAGAACCTTTCATCCCAAAGAAGCAAAATACACATTCTTTTCAAATGTACATGAAACATTCTCAAAGATAAACCACATGGTAGGTCACAAGATAAGCCATCCACAAATAAAAGAAAATTGAAATCATACCAAGCATCTTATCAGGTCTCAATGGCTTAAAACTAGAAACCAATCTCAAGGGAAAAAACCCAAAACACTCTAACTCATGGAGACTGAATAGCAAGTTTTAAAGCAAGGAATAGGTAAACAATGAGATTAAAGATGAAATTAAAAAGTTTCTGGAAACAAATGACAATGAATACACAACAGCTCAAAACATACGGGACACAGCAAAAGCAGTCTTCAGAGGGAAATTCATAGCAATATATGCCTACCTAAAAAGGTCAGAAGAAGCTTATGCAAACACCCTAACCATAAAGCTGCAAGAACTAGAGGAGCAACAACAAACAAAGCCCAGAGCAAGGAGAAGGAAGTAAATCATCAAGATTGGAGCAGAATTAAATAACTTAGAGACTCAAACTATAATTTGAAGAATCAACAAGTCCAGGAGTTGAGCCTTTCAAAGAATAAACAAAATTGACAAGCCTTTAACTAGACTCATCAAGAAAAAGAGAGAGAGGACCCAAATAAACAGAATCAGAAATGACAGAGGAGAAATCACAACTGATACTTCAGAAATACAAAAGATTGTAAGAAATTACTACAAACAACTATATGACAAGAAATATGACAACCTGGGTGAAATGGACACCTTTCTGGAAATGTATAATCTACCAAAAGTGAATCCAGAAGAAGCAGAAAGCCTGAAGAGGCCAATAACAGCTAGTGAAATTGAAGAAGTAATCACACATCTCCCAAAGCTCAAGAACCCTGGACCAGATGGCTACACAGGTGAATTATACAAAACATTTAGGGAAGAACTAACTCCTGTCCTTCTCAATTTATTCCAAAAAATCCAAGAAGAGGGAAGATTCCTAAACTCTTTCTGTGAAGCCAATATTATTTTAATCCCAAAACCAGGTCAAGACACAACTAAGAAAGAAAGCTATAGCTCAATATCTCTGATGAACATAGATGCTAAAATTCTCAACAAAATATTCACCAACTGGATTCAGCAATACATTCAAAAGATCATACACCATGATCAAGTGGGTTTCATCCCAAGGATGCAAGGATGGTACAACATTTGCAAATCAATAAATGTAATACACCACATCAACAAAATGAAAGACAAAAACCATATGATCATATCAATAGATGCTGAAAAAGCATTTGATCAAGTACAGCAACCATTTCTGATAAAAACATTCAGTGAAATGGGAATAGAGGGAGCATACCTCAACATCATAAAGGCCATATATGAAAAACCTGAAACCAACATCATACTCAATGGGCAAAAGCTGAAAGCTTTCCCCCAAAGATGAGGAACAAGACAAGGCTGTCCACTTTCTCCACTTCTGTTCAACATTGTCTTGGAAGTTCTAGTCATAGCTATCAGAGAAGAAAAAAGAAGCAAAGATATCCAAATTGGAAAGGAGGATGTCAAATTGTTATTATTTGCAGATGATATGATAGTGTACATACAAAACCCAATAGGCTCCACCAAAAACTTACTCAACCTAATATGCAAATTTAGCAAAATAGCTGGGTATAAGGTCAATATCCAGAAATAAAAAGCACTTTTGTATAACAATAATGAAACATCAGAGATAGAAGCTAGAAAACAAATCCTATTTACCATAGCAACAAGAAAAATAAAATACCTAGGAATAAACTTAACCAAGAAGGTAAAATACCTATACTCAGAAAACTACAGAACATTGAAGAAAGAAATGAAGGAAGACACAAATAAATTGAAGCATATACCATGTTCATGGATGGGAAGAATTAACATCATTAAAATGTCCATACTACCCAAAGCAATCTATAGATTCAATGCAATCCCAATTAAAATACTAATGACAGACTTCACATAAATAGAAAAAATATTTCAAAACTTTATATGGAGCCAAAAATGCCCATGAATAGCCACAGCAATCTTGAGAAGGAGGAACAAGGTAGAAGGAATCATAATACCAGACATCAAACTATACTACAAGCCTACTGTCATAAAAACAGTGTGGTACTGGCATAAGAATAGACATATAGATCAATGGAACAGAATAGAGACCCCAGAAATAAACCCAGGACTCTATGGGCAACCAATATTCAACAAAGGGGGAAGGAACAAAAAATCGAGTGCAAATAGCCTCTTCAATAAGTGGTGGTGGGAGAACTGAACAGGCACATGCACAAAATGAAACTAGACCACCAACTTACACCACACTCCAGAATAAACTCAAGATGGATAAAAGACTTAAACATAAGCAGTGTCACCATAAAGGTCCTGGAGAAAAATATAGGCAGTAAAATTTTAGATATCCTACACAGAAATATGTTTACTGATACTTCACCAAGGGCAAAGGAAATCAAAGAACAAATCAACAAATGGGACTATATCAAATTGAAAAGTTTCTGTTCAGCTAAAAAAAACACCAGCAAAATTCAAAGGGAACCAACTGTATGGGAAAACATAATTGCCAATGATACCTCAGACAAGGCTCTGATCTCCAAAATATATAAAGAACTAATGCGACTCAACACCAGGGAGACAGAAAGCCCAATTAAAAAATGGGCAAAGGACCTGAACAGACAACTCACTGAGGAAGATATACAAAGGGCCTAGAGGCATATGAAAGAATGCTCAACATCACTAGTCATCAGACAGATGCAAATTAAAAGCACAGTAAGATACCACCTCACACCTGTCAGAATGGCAATCAATAAACAAATCAATAAACAACAAGTGTTGGCAAGGATGTGGGGCAAAGGGAACCCTGGTGCACTGTTGGTGGGAATGCAGGCTGGTGCAGCCACTAGGGAAAACAGTTTGGAGTTTCCTTAAAAAACTAAAAAAGGAACTGCCTTTTGATCCAGTAATTCCACTACTAGGACTTTATCTGGAGAATCCTGAAACACCAATTCATAAGAACCTATGTACACCTATGTTCATAGCAGCACTATTTACAATAGCCAAGTGCTGGAAACAGCCTAAGTGCCCATCAGTGGATGATTGGATCAAAAAACTTTGGTACATTTACGCAATGGAATACTATACAGGAAAAAGAAAGAAGGAACTACTAACCTTTGCAACAACATGGTTGGAACTGGAAAGTATTATGCTTAGTGAAATAAGCCAGTCAACGAAAAACAAATATCATATGATCTCACCCATTACAGGACAATAACGAGCAAAACAAACAAATAAGCAAAACAGAACCAGATACATGAAAACAATGAATAGACCCTCAATGGGCAGAGGAGAGAGAGGAGGGGGAAGGGGAAGGAGGAGGCAAAGAAGGGGAGCAGTTTAGTTAAGAAACTAGCACAGAACCATGGACATGGACAACAAGTGGGATTGACTTTGTGGGGGAGTGGGTGGGTGGAGAAGGGAACAGAGTGGAGGAAAAAGAAGATGAATGTAATAAAACTACAATAAAATAAAATTAAAAATATATAAAAAACAAAAATAAAGAGAGGTATACAGAACTGTGTCAGTATTTTGCTGTAAAGAACAAGAAAAATGATGAAAACTTGGAAAGGAAATGGAGGCAAAAGATACGTTTGTTTTTTATGGGGGAAATAATATATGTATATATACATATGGATGTTCCAGTAGCCAGGGTAGAATTCCTGAAGAAATGCCCTTGAGCAGGTGAACAGAGACCCAATCTAGCGCATAAGGGTAGAGTTGACCTTTGATAGAAACATGGGTCCATCTACAATAATAGGATGGAAGGCAGAGCAAGGGGGTTCAGGGATGATATGAGGGGTTGTTGGATATGGAATATACATATCCAGAAGTTTATGTCTACAGTCTTCAATTTTCTCAGAGGAATAGAAAGAAGGTCTTCAGCAGAGTGAAGATAAGAGGTTTGGGAAGAGATAAAGAGAGGTAGTAAAAATCATCCCCCTGGACAGTGGGAGAGACAAAAGATTCAGGAAGTACAGTAAGACAATCAGGCAATACAGGAACCTGCTGGAGGTTTGTGTGAAAGCAGTCACCTTGGGTGTGTGTTTTCCACCAGACACATCAGCTGTGCAGTTGTAGACACAGAGGTAAGCTTTGACCACAATCAGGTTTAGATCTAGCCAAGTAGGAACAACAAAGCAAGGAAACAATAACGGAATTGGGGTGTGTGCAAAGTGGGGGGATTTAGAAAGATGGAATTTAACCTGAAGATGAAAGTGTTAGTGACACTCAAGACATACACGGATCAATAGATTTTATTTTGACTGTCAGAAGAAAGAGCTGGGAAGAAAAGGGGCAGAAGGTAGAAAAGAGCAAGGCTTGAAATTAAGATAATATCAAGTTGCAGTTTTTGGTCTTGGGGAGGTGTCCAATTAATGGCTGAGGCAGGACAAGTGTTAAGTGAAATGGCCAAGACCCAGGAGGCAGAACCTTGGAGAAATAAGGAAGAGTGATCAAGGCAGCAATGGGCAAAGTGGGGGAAGGGGTGATGTAGCCTCCCTCTGACATCCCTTAGGAAGGAGAAGAGGGAAAGTAGTCCAGAAAGGACCAGAAAGAACAAGCAAGGAGGGCTCCAACCACATTTCCAGGCCCAAAGAAATGAAGGCTGTGGGAGAAAGGCTCCAGGCCATGGGAGGCAGTCCCAGAGAAAATGCTGCAAAAAGGTAACAAAACTTCACAGAGGTATTTCATTTTTTTTTCTATTCTTTTTTCATTTTCCTCTTCTTTTCTTATTGTTCAATTGCAGTTGCACCAATTTTTTCCCCCAATGCTGTCCCCTGTCCTGTCCCCCTCCTCTCTTCCCACAGTCAATCCCCACCCTGTTGTCCATGTCCATGAGTCCTTTATATTTGTTCCTTGACTAGATCTTTCCCCTTCTTTCCACCCTTATCCCCTCCCTTTTCCCCTCTGGTCACTGTCAGTTTGTTCCTTATTTCCATGTCTCTGGTTCTATTTTGCTTGTTTTTGTTCATTAGGCTCCATTCACAGAGGTATTTCAGATCCAGGGGATTTTATTGAGAACAAGAAAGACTTTTTGCTTAGCTAAACTTTGGTCAGTCTCCCCAAACATCTCTGGGCCCACATGTGCAATTTCCTGCAAAATCCAGTTTCAGCAAGAGGTGCATTAAGTCATTGCAGCAGGGACCCCACACTTGATGTGTGATCACCTCCACATCTGACCGGACTCCATGTCCTCCACAGTCCTTCAGGAAGTGCCTGACTCCTCTGGACTTTCTCCAGCAAGAATTCTATTACATTGACTTAGCCAGAACCTCCCTGACTTGATGTTTCTTTCATCCTTTGACCTCACCCTTTCCTTGGCAATAAACTTCCATTTGCCCAGGCTATATTCTGAGTTGAGCCCAATCTTTCTACCCTACTGCAAAACCCTGCTGCAGGAGTCCTGGTCCCTATAGTGATGGTCCTGAATAAAATTTACCTCACCTTCTTTGACAAGCATCATTCATATTTTTTTCTTTACCAAAGATGAAGGATGAATTCCAGAGAAACCAGGAAAAGCTTTCGAGTTAGGATGGAGTGGGAAACAGAACCAGAATTGGAGGTTCATGTGGGTTCAGAAATCATGGGTAACATATCATGTGTGTGTGCGTGTAGGAGAGGGAGATCTGGGGTATGTTGTGTTCCAGTGACTGACACAGGTCATGATAAAGTAGTAATAAGCTTAGAAATGGAGACAGAGGGAATTGGACCTCACCGCCAGCATAAAGGCTGAAGGAAGACCCATATTAGGAGGATTGGAAAAGGGGAGCTGGGCTACACTGGAAGCAGAGGGAGGTATATTGTTCAATGGAAGCCTGGAGGTAGGGAAGTGATCACACTACTTCCTGGAAGAGTGGAGACTGAGAGATGAACATACTGTTCATTCTAAGCAAAGAGGCATAGGAATGAAAATACTAGCCTCTGGAAGCATGGAGGCTGGGGAGTGACCATACTACTCATTAGATTCCTGGAGGCAGCGGACACAGGCTCCCTCTTCACTCTTGACAAAGCAGGTCAATAGGTCTAAGAAAGTGTTCCTTCCTTGAAGTACTGGGACACTCCTGACCCAGGGAGATCTTGAGCCTGTGAGGCCTGTAGCGACTACTCTCTCCTCTACACAGGTAACTAACTGTAAGAGCCATAGGGGCAGCATTTGGGGATTAGTCCCAAATTCCGCCTTCTAAAATGTTCCCAAAATACTGATGGTCTTAGCAGTCCTAACCAGGTTACCCAATCCCCAAAAATAAATAGGGAAAATGTGCATTAATTTCTAAAACAAGCAGCATCAGGAAGCCTGAAGAGACTGATATGTGACAAAATGGACAGGTGTAAAGAAGGCAACTAGAGATTGCTATATATCTTACGGTTTGCAACTAGTTGGCTGAGCACAGTACTGCCCTGAATTGAGACAGTTTGAAGGCAACAGCTTCAGGAGGTGATGCTCAGCAAAGGTGTGGCCTCTGAAAAACTGAGCATAAATGACAGGAGAGAGTGGAGGCCTGACCACAGGATCAGGGGCCAGTGCTTACCTAGACTTCTCCAAGAGGTACCTCAATCAGACACCCCAGAGCACTGTGGATCTCAGAATAGCCTGCCTCCATTTTTCCTGTGGAAGGCCTCCTTCAGGAACAATAACCCTCAAACTTTCATAAGGACCCAGTTCCATCAGATCCATTATATCAGGACCTGGACATAGGAAAGATGAAGAAGACCTATAAGTGCTTAATTCTTCTATACACCCACATTTGAAAGCCATTCCTCTAGTTCCAAGAGGAGGAGGCTCTGGGTTATATATATATATATATATATATATATATATATATATATATAAAATTTTATTTATTATTTTTAGAGGGAGGGGAAGGGAGAGAGGCAGAGAGGGAGAGAGACATCAATGTCTCTCTTTGACCTGCTTCCAGACTTTTGGATTTGCAGCCCTATCCACTGTGCCACCAGCCAGGGCTTGGATTATATTTTTATTAAGAGCAAATTAATTTATTTATATCCCCAAAAAGATTTTATTGGGTGAATTGTGTCTAGACCCTTCGCTAGCTTTTAGGGAACTATAAATTGAATGACAGTAACAGGTATTAGCCAAGGCCGGGGGCAATGAAGCAGCTCAGAGCTCAGGAAATGTCCACCACAGGGCAGGGGGAACAGAAAGCCAGGGTTTTAGAGCTTCAGTGGGCCCAGATCTGGAGTGTCAGGAGGCCTTGGAAGTCCCACACAGGCTGGCAGAACATTGTATCTAGGCATGAGGCCAAAGTCCATGCACTGCCAGCCTCTGGACAGGCCTGGCAGCCAATGTAGTGCTGAGTCAGAACATGGCTGGCGAGGGCCCAGCTGAGCAGCCCTGTGAGCCAAAGGCTGAGAAACAAGGCAGTATCTTGCAGTGACCCTTGTGACTGGCATATCCTCCCTGCAACTGATTGACTTTATTGGGCACAAGATAAATCACACACTGTATTGAGATTGTTGAAAATTTTACTCCCTTAAAACTGTTTGGGTAGGCCCCCAGACCCAAAGGCTCTGTCTGTGATTAGAAGACCCCTCAGTTCTCTGAGGCCAGGTACTAGTTTAGTGTGACCCCATCCAGAGAAGAATCACTGTAAAGTAAATGTCACCATGCCCTTGAGCATTACCATTTTCTTCTACTATTGCTAATATTATTAGAGATTATTGGCTGAATGAATGCCCATTGTATGACAAAGGCTTTTGAAACACCTTAGCTTCATTATCTCCTTTGATCTCATGGTAAGGAGCATTATCCCCATGTTGCATGTCAAAAATCTGAAGCTTAAAAAGGTAAAATAATTTGAGAGAGGAGGGAAAAAGAGGGCTGAAACTTAAGTTTCACTCCTCAGACCACTTTTTATTATTATTGTGATAAAACATACATAAAAGTAAAAATTTCTATATTAACCATTTTAAGTGTAGTTTCAGTAGCATTAAACAGAGTCTCTGTGTTGTATAATCATCACAATCTAACTCCAGAACTATTGTTATTTTGCAAAATTGAAACGTTATACCCATTGAGTATTAACTCATCACTCCCCAATCATCCCTGATCCTAGCACATCCATCCATTTTCTGTCTTTATGAGTTTGACTACTCTAGGCATCTCATAAGTGAAATCATACCATTTTTGTCCTTTTTTGACTGACTTATTTCACTTAGTATCATGTCCTCAGGGTAAGGCAGAGCCATAGCAAAGGACAATTTCAACCCCTATAACCTCTGAGTTAGATAAAGACCCAGAATTTTCCACTGTGCCACAATACTACTTAACTTTACATTCTTGATTTATCTATGGATAGTGTTAAGGCTGAATTGCATCCCAATAAAATTCATATTTTGAAGTCCTAAATTTTTTTTAAACTGCAGTATACCTTGACATGTGACTACATTTGGAGATAGGGCTTTTAAAGGGGTAATTAAGGTTAAATAAGGTTATATGTCTGGGACCTAATCCATGACTGGTGCCCTTATTAGAAGGGAGAGACACCAGAGATATGTGTTCACAGAGGAAAGACCGTGTGAGGACAGAGTGAGAAAGCAACTGTCTGCAGAAAGATGGTAAAATGCCTCAGAGGAAACAAAACCTACCAGCACCTTGATCTTGGCCTTGGAGCCTCCAAACCATAAGACAATAAATCTCATTGTTGAAGCCATCTAGGTATTTTTTTTTTATGCAACCCAAGCTAACAGAGACAGCTCCCTGTTACTGTATATGAAGGACAATGTTATATAATAGCCTTTCCCAATTGGCAACAGTCCATCTCCAGCTGAATTTGTGGGCTTGGAGGAGAACAGTTACTTGGTTTTCCATTTATGTGTTATACAGAAAGGGATGTGGCTTCTGAGCCTGCCTGGGGTTTGAGTTTCCATTAAATAGCACTGCAGTTGGTCTCCATAGAGGTGATTTCTCTTATCCAACTTGCCTTGTTTTCACAGAGCCACACACATTCTTATGGTCAGCAAAACCACAGATATTGGCTTCACCAATGGTGGGAATCATTGCTCTCTAGGTTGCTACTTTTTGGTGTTAAGAGAGGACCAAAGCTCACAGAGAAAGTGTCATGGCCCAGGAAATGAGCCTTCACCATCTGGAGGGAAAGTCAGCAGCCTAGTAATATTGCAAGGCTCTTGGGCTTCAGATTCAGAGTAATTCTCCATTATTTCTCAATACCTTGTGTTTGAAATGTTAATTTCTAGCACCATAATTTATGTACAATTTTTGCTTTACAGCAAAATGATGAAAGAAATTTTTCCATTTTTTCCCCTTCTAAGACATATTATAAATTTAAAACGCAGCCTCTGAATGGGCCAGTGGATGGCCTGAGAGGAGTTCAGAAGATTAGAAAGGGCTAGGGTGAAAGTATGGGTTCAGAGAGCTGGAGAGAAATCCAGAGACATTTTCCAGAGAGGAGCTGAGAGAACCAAAGAACCAAACAACTGCTAGAAGTCTCTGTTACCTGAGAAAATTCAGTCATGAGAACATCCCAAAAGTGGTCTTGGAAATGTATAGGTCAACACAGGGAAGTAAGAGTGATAATACCCACTTCTGGAAATGAGATTTATGGTTCTTCATGTCAGAGGAGCTCAAGGGGAACATCAGCCACATCAGTGAGGGCACATGTTCCCAGGTTTCAACCAAAAGCCATCTAGGGGAAGATAGAGATCCTGGGCAGGGAAAAGGTCTTTGTGCCTCAAAGACTTGAAGAAAAATGGGGGTAGGATGTGAGGAAGGCGGCGAGTAATGATGAGGTTGAGGAAAATAGCTTGGCTTGAACATGGAGGATAGAAATTAAAGGTAAACTGAAAACCAAAAGGCAAAATGTTATTGTAAATGGGGAATCTAGAGAAAGCAGTGACAGCCTCTAATGAGGAATAGTCATAGGAATGGGTGATGGAAGGCTTCACTCCAGCAGTTATTGGTCATTCTAGATCCATCCCAGCCCAAGGTCATTTACACTGGTTAGGTACTCCCTAAAAGACCGAAATCACTTGTGCAGATGGTGGGTAGTTTTACATTAGGTGGGCAGTTTTGAGAAGAGGAAACTGACAAAAAAGAAAATTTCTGTGAATCAAGGGCACAATATCTCCATCTTTAATCATCTGAGAGTGACAACAGGGAAGTTAACCAGCACAATAACAGAGCAACCTTGAATTTGGTGGTAGACCAGGGTGGGGTTTGCATTTGGTCCTGCATCTTCCAGTTCCCTAAACCTCACTTAATTTAGTTCTTCTCTGGTTACTCCATAAACACTGGAGGCACTCACCTAATTTTACTGATCAGCACAATTATATACTTTATTTACTAGATACCAAGCATCTGCTCTGGCCAAGCCCTGTGTTATATCATGAAAACACAAAGGTAAGATAAACATAAGTTTTTCTTTATCAACTCAATTAACAGAGTTTTCTTATAAAACTAACAAATTCATGTTGCCCAACTACAAAAAGGAGACCAGCCATACCACTGATTGACCCTTCTATTCAAACTTATTTCCCTTGCACCTCCATAGCATCTTCTCAGACCTTTTGCTTGGCTCAAAAAATCCATCATCAAATCTAGCAGCCACTGAGAAAATGGGCACCATCTGATATACCTGCACCCTCTTTTTCTCACCGCAGGAAAGAGATATTTTCTGTATTTTCACCCATGTTCTCCCTCTTCCCCATTTCTAATCCTTGGGAAAGAGGCCTCTTTTTCCAGTTAGCCTCTCCACTTGTGTGCAGAATTTGATCTCTCAAGTCCCCCAGCCCAGAGTGCAGTCTTACCTCTTAAAGGATTGTGCCCTGTTTCATTCTTATATGTCTCTAAAGCCTTCCTCCACCCACTCTCTAAACATGTTCTAGAACATGTTTCCCACCAGAACTTAAGCCTTCTCTTATATTTACTGTCCTGTGAAACTGCTGCCCTCCCTTGCACCTTCCTTTCCTGCCCAGTTTCTTACCAAAAAGCTCAGCTTCAGTGTTCACCACTCCCACCACATAGTTACTTCCTCCCCCACCAGATTCTTAGGGTCTGCTCATGAAAAGGTAACTGCAGATCTGATGCAAATATTCTCATTTGACACTGTGACCACTTCCTCTCTGAAACCCTTGGTCTCCGTGACATCCCTCTCCCTTTTAGGTCTCCTGCCCATTGCTCTGAGTGCTCTTTAAATTTCTTTGTTAATTTCTGTCTCCAGTACAGCAGCTTACATGCAATTGTTCTCTAAATATCTGCTTTTGCTTCTCTCTCCAGAGACTTTCATAGATTCCCACCAATTAAACTATCAGCAGGTACTTAATGGCTTCAAGACCCACCTCAAGGTGGTCCTTCTTCTCACCCCACCTCACATCACCCTACTTGAAAATTCTCTCATTTTACCCATGTAATATGCATGTGCTTATCTCCTTCTTTTATTACACACTGACATTGTCCCAATTCAGACCTTCTCATCTCACCAGAACTATTGCAAATAGCTTCCTAATTATTCTTCATGGTTTTAGTGAATTCAATTTTGTTTCCTCTTCAAAAACCAGTGATGGTTCACACAGCCTGCAGAATAATGCTGAAGAGCCTTCACTCTGCATGCACATTACTGCTCTAAATGATTTGTGGAATTTTGAAGAAATTATTGACTTTCTTCGAGCCTCTATATCTTTCACTTGGAGTGTTCTTATAAGAACAGTTGCTCAGGTTTTATGCATTGCACCAGTGTGTTCAGTGGATGAAACAAATGAAAACTAAAATCCAACCCATGCTTCAATCACCAAATCAGTTCCTGGCCTGTGCCAAGTCTGTGTCTGGTCAGAGGAGGAAGTACCTTTCCCTAATTTGCCCAAAGGTACAATTAGGGAAAGCTATAATTAGTAAGGATTGAGAGTTTCCCAGATTTCTTCTCCAACACATATATAGATCTTGTCCTATTTGTCATTCAGATCCAAATCTATTTCTCCCAAACATGTTATGTACTTGAACACCCCAGTGCATATGCTTCATCATCTATGCAGTAGTTTGTTCTTCCACTGTCCACATGGGAGCACCCCTTGGTCTGAGAAGGCTCTGTACATCTCTGCCAGTTTGGACCTCTCTTTTCAATCAGTCCTATAACCTGCCTATATATTTACTGAGCAGATATGTTGCTCAATTTTGGACTTACCATTAGGGCTCTATCCCTTCCATTTCCTTTTGGGTGATCTGATGGCAAGATGCACAGTGGAGTCCACTCATGCTTGCTGCTTTGAACTCAGTAATCCTGGCAAAGCTGAATTTGTAGCTAAATTCTATCAGGTTTTAATTTGGAAAACAAAGAGCTAGAGCAGAGTTTAAAGAGTAAACATGTATATCCTGCAGGAGCCAAATTAGAGAATGATTTTTAAAATAACTTTTTAAATTAAAACAATTATACACAATAGCCATTTAAACATACAGATGACTAAAAAGTAAAAGAATCAACATTACTCCTAATTCTTACACTCAGAGATAATCTTTGTCATAATATGCTCTATAAACTTACAAATGTTATTTTATATATATTAGTTACCAAAAAATTATATTACTGTATTACCTACATTTTAACTTAGAAACTCATGAGCATTTTCCAATGATATAAAATATTTTTTATAAAGTTATGATATTCAATGTCTACATAGTATTCCACTAGAAGGTTATACTATAATTTATTAAACATTCACCATTTAGGTTGATTTTCACTTTTCTCTATTTTATATAATACTGAAGCAAACATGCTCATAACTAAATATTTGGTACAGCATATATTTTCTCTTAGGAAAAAATGCCTAGAAACAGAACTACTGGGTCACAGGTTAGGTTTAAGGCTTTTGACATCTGCAACTAAATTGGCCCCAAGAAGCATCATACCAACTTAACCACCTATTCCATTTGAGGCCAATGACTTGTCATTTCACCACCCTCACCAAAATTGGTGTTGTCAGATTACAGAATTTTAAAGCTGATAATAATCTAAAAGAGAATTGACAGCAAGGGTTATACCTAACTGTCACTGGAATCAATTGGGAGTGGGGTGGGTATTATGTATTTCATTAAACTCCCCACATGATGCTCTGTGCAGCCAGGTTTGAGAACCGTATCTGTGGTCCAAATCCCACATTATGGGTTTGAGGGAACTAAGGGCCAGAGAAAAATCGATGGTGAATAACTTGCTCAAGTTTACCCACAGGAGGAAGATAAATGAAAATACATCCAAAAGATTAAGAAAAAGAAATTGATACATTTATGTGGACTTTAAGTAGTAATCATTTAGAGTTAGTTATTGATAAAAACAACTGGTAGCTTTAGTGTTACAGAGTGGGAGACAACTAAAATTCACCACAGCCTACACTTTGGAAATGGGGGATGTGAATCAGTGGAACACAGCCTTTGGCTGTCCTTCATGCACCAAGAAAAATAGGAAGGGCTTTAACCATAAAATAGTGGCAAAAAGGCTTATGGAGCAGCACAAGTGGTCAGAACTGTCACCATGCCCACTGTGTCAAAGGCTGCAATCAGGGATTAAAAATAAGGCAGCAGCCATTAAGGAGCGATGCATGGTTTGCTCAGGATGGGGACACACACATGTGGTTTGTGCAGGGAAAGAACATGTGTTTTGCACAGAGTTAGGTGAGGTTCATGCAGTTTAAAAGTTAGAGAAAACACATAAAACCTGCCTTGAATCAAGTGCAGATGATGGAAGCCACCAGGAATGCCAAACTGTGACTGGGAAATAAGAAGCCACAAACTTTTTTTTTTTTCTAGAAAAGATGGTGCTTCTGACTTCTCTGTTCTGAAACTGGCCTGATTTGTCAGGACTGTATGTTTTTGGGTATTTTAAAGGGAGTGGGACTCAATGGCAGAATTTCATCTTTAATCCAAATCTGTAACCTTTAAATAAACAAATTCTATTCCTTTTCACCAAATCTGTTATTAAGAGTTTTTCCTTTGCTGGCAGGCAGATAAGCCCCTTATAACTGAAAAGCAATAGGGTTCTGTTTTATTAAGTGTTTATATTTGAAATCTAATTTTAAGCCTGCAGATTATTAAGAAAATAGAGTAGAAGGAATGCTAATCTTTCTTTCATTCCATAGAAAAATCATTCTTAGAAAATGAATTCATAGCCAAATGTTCATTTAAAACTTGTATTTTTAAAGTCTATTCTTAAAGGGTGAAAATGAGCATGGATTCATATAGATGAACTATGCATGAGTTTATATTTTCAAAATAAATGAAATTTACAAAAGCTCCAACAAGTAAATTTGGGCCACGACACAAAAATATATGTTTAAACAAAAATCAACCCTGATCATTTAAGTCAAGTAACTATTTCTTTGTGGAAAATATACACTTGCAAAGCAAAATACTTCCCAGTAGCAGCAAAATACTGTAATTTTGTAGGTTTAAGAGTCTTTAGTGAATAGCAGTCAGACACAATGTGATTTTGTAATTATTTTAGATTTCATTTAACTCAAGTTTAAGAAGTATGTGATGTCATTGCTCAACAGTTAAACACATAGAAAAAAATAATTGTGTGTATGTGTGTGTGTGTGTGTGTGTGTTTGTGTGTGTTTGTAGGAGAGAAATGGAGAGGCTGAGTAACTATGCCTAAAATTCAATGTCTTTTAGAGACTGGCTGAATTAGCAATTGCAACCAATGGTTGCTTCCAGTTACCACTTTACGAGAAAAAGTGATTGTAGCACCTTTTTTTTTTTTTTTTTTCTGAGAAAGGAAACATTCTCAGAAAGGAAAGAAAAGTTTTGTGTGCATTATGTGCTACTCTCAAGAGATATATTGGCTGTGGTTTTGAAAGTATGAATTGCCTGTCTCTAAACCACCTTCCCACTCCCACTGGAGAGGTGATAAGAGTTCTTCCTTTACTGTTAACCATATGTTCAGTGACTCTGTAAATGAGCTCCTCAGCATTGCTGGGAGGTGCACCAGACATGGCCTCTGATCCCAATGGACTTAGAATACAGAAAGGGGAGATAGGGTGGGGCTACTTTCCAGGGGATCCTCCCACTCCAGGCAAGCTTCTCACTTCACTCAACCTTCACCTAGTAGATAACTAGACATAAGCTGACTGTGACCTAGGACAGTTATGCTAAAACTTCTGGTTTATTCTGCCTTATTTCCAAATGGCACATCAGAGTCATGAGGTGGCCACACCTGGAGAAACTTCCCAGGTGGTTTTGGGCATCTTCTGCCCCCTCTAGCTCAAGTAGGGATTTTCCATTCTTTGTTGGGATTTCTGTCCTTAAACATTTTAGGATATCCAGCAGAAACCCTCACCTCTACTCACTAAAGCCATTCGCCACTCAAATCCCCTCAGTTGTAACAATAAAAAATATCTCCAGATGCTGCCAAATGTGCCCTGGTGTACATCATGCCACAAGCATACATACACACACACACACACACCCCTCAGAAGCATGGTTGAACAGCAGAGCCCTGCTTTAGAGGAGAGCTGGGAAGGCATCAGAGATGGGGATCCAGCACAGGCACAGGCTGGAGAAGTTGTGTGTGTTGACAGCCGGTAGAAACATTGTGGTAGTTGGCACACAGTATGTCAGGGGTGTCAAACTCATTTTCACTGGGGGCAACATGAGCCTCACAGTTGCCTTCAAAGGGTCAAATGTAATTTTAGCACTGTATAAATGTAACTACTCCTTAACAGTTAAAAGAGCCAAAGCCAAAGACTCATACAATACATTTCAATGTACTTTCTGATACAAACTTTTAGTAAAATAAGCCTGGAAGATAAACCTGAAATAATTCAACTTTTTTTTTTTTGCTACATCAGCTAACATCATAGCTAAAGGTAAAACCATAGAGACATATCTGTTCTCATTCTTAATATTAAACAAAATCCTAGATACCTGAAACTTCAGAAAAGAAATAACAAGTACCATAAAAACAGGAAGAAAAAGAGCAAGTTCATTACTATTTTCAGATATGATCATTTATATAGAAAATTAGTTGAATTTGCTAAAAAAAAAAAAAATACTAACACTAATAGCAATTGGCCGGTTATAAAATAAAAATACAAAACCAGCAGTATGCTATAAGCCAAGAACTATTTTTTTTAAATGGGGGAGGGAGTCCTTAATAACAATCCCTGTAACAACAAAAACAAAGAATCCCTGAGAAGGAACTCTATAGGACCTTAGGCAAACTATATGGGAAAAAATATTAAATTACAGAAGGAGATGTTGAAAGCCATTACATGTTTTTTAAAAAGGCACAATACTGTAAAGTAATGTAGAAATTCAAAGAAGTTCAAATCAAAATGCCTCTAGAAACTTCTTGAAACTTAACTTAATAAGTAAACAAGATGAGTCAAGAAAATGTTAAAAGGAGTATAAGAATAAGGAGTGGCCCGTATTTCCAGAATTTAAAACATCTTATAAAGCATATAAATATAAACAGTATTTATGTCTCTTTGCTAGAATTGTGGATTTTTTCTGCATGCTTTTTTCATTTTCAAAATTTTATTCTAGCAATTATAAGTAGAAAATGCTTTCAAAACATAAAACAGATATAAAATCCTGATCTTTTCTCTCCCTTTCTTCTTCTCCCCTTTCCCTCTCTCTATAAATAAATAAATAAATTTTTAAAAATAAATAGAACTGGACTTCTGGCCAAGAAGAAATACATCTACCTTAAAACTAGAAACAATGAGAAATTCCAGGAAATCAGGCTGCGTGAAAGTCCAACAAACAAAGATATAAAGAAGAAATACCCAGACAGGTAGGAGGGGTGGGCAGGGGACAGACAGGACTCAATTTGGCAGTATAGCAGCTACTGTAGGAGGTGACTTGGGCCATAAGGCAGAAAGTGTAGTCACACATTTGAAAAATGTAGGGATGCCTGAGGAGTGCTCCTGGCACCAGACCAGACTGCACAACTCATGGTTATAGTACTGGGGGGAAAATAAAGCTTCGTTGCTTCTGACTGTAAAAGCCATTGGGGGTTGGAGTGGAGCAAGAAACTGCCCATCTCAACAGAGTCCATTTGTTTAGAGGTCCCCATTATCCTAGAACATATGCAGTCCCACCCACTCTGGGAACCATGAAAAGAGCAATAGCTAGAGAGGCACATATAGGAACTGAGAAAAGTGTCTGGAAAAGGGGCAAGTGCTGAACAAACAGCACTTGCAGACCCTTCTCCCACATATAGCGCCACAGCATGGTGAAAGGGGTCGCCACACATTGATAAATTTCTAAGGCTCCAGCCCTTACAATGTAATAGGTGGGACAGCTATACCTAAAAAATAAAGGAGATCAAAGATGGTGACAGAGTAGAGAGCAGTGCTGATGGTGTTCTCGATGCCAGAGCAGCTGAAGGATAGGGTAGGGAGCACAAGATGTCTGCAGGTCCCTAAGAATTGGAGTGGTAAGCATATGGATGCAGGGGAGCACAGCCCAGAGGAAGCAGAGACCTACAGGAGAGCAGATGAGACAGTTACAAACCGGCAGCAGGATGGCCAAGGTTGGCTCTGGGCAATGGCAGCTCTACCCAGAGGGGCATCTTTAACTGAAGCCAGTTCCAGACTCCCTGGTGACTAGAAATCTGAGCAGTGAAGTGTGGGCAGTGAGGGCAAACACCAGAGGGAACAAGGAATAGGAGTTGATCTCCTACAGGGGAAGGTCTGTGTAAGAGCCTTGCTCCAGTGATAGAGAGAGTAAGCTCCTCACTGGGCCAGAGGCAGAGGAGAAGAGTCCTGCTGGGAGCAGGAGTCGGGGAGCAGGG
>PVIW01010617.1:0-43071 GCA_004026585.1 Noctilio leporinus
CCCATCCCCACCCCATCCCTCATCCCCCAAGCAAAAGGAATCCAGTTACATCTTCACTAATGCGGGAAGGTCACCTTCCAGACCTGAAATTGGGGTTGCAGCTCCCCCTGGGGGTCAGAGCGTAGAAACACAACCCCTTTAAAGACACCAGCCTATACATTTTAATGGCGATTTCCTGTAACATCAATTAGCAGGAGCAGCATGATCATCATTCATGGACCACAAAAAGCTGCTCAGAGGAAGAGCCTTTCCTGAGCATGGGATAGAATACTCAAGTATGGATGGCTGGACTACAGCCTTTTAAAGTCATTTCTGTAACTGATATTGTTATAATTCTTCTTATTGATATATATTTGTATTATTGATATAATTCATAGTATCAACATACTGATATTGGTATAATCCTTGTACCTAGAGGTATCATGTTTTGAAGTTTGGAGTTTTTTCCTCCCTCCAACTTTGTAATGGATGAGATGAATGAACTTAGAATAATAAACAATGGGTGAATAGGATCTCTACATAAATGGAGACAACTGTATCATTATGGCCCCTCCATCCAAAGGTTTTGCCCTTGGAAAACAAGATGTGAGACCCTGTCCAGTTTCCACTTATCTTATGCAAAGGGTGGTCACCACCCTGTATGTAAGGCTTAGGGTCTTTGGGCTACTTACGTTCCTGGGGCCACCACCTAGGCGAGCACCATCTGAAATCTCTCCAGCTGCTGCTGAGTGAGTTCAGGCCTCAGAACCAGAAGGATGACATGCAAGGCTGGCTCAGCTTAACTTTATGGCCCCAAAGAACAGAAATTCCCATTCTTAATGTAATATATACACAGTATTTAGAAGAATATAATGGGATAACTTAGATTTAGTTTTCCGAGTAACTCTCACTGATCATTAAGAAGAAGGGGGAAAAAAGAATATCAAGTATTCCCCTGCCGCAAGTGGTTTACACACACATCTAATTTGTTGTTGTCACAGTTTCATCTACCACCCGGAAGACACAGTACCAGGTCAGGGAATCCTGACATGGTTTGGCCACCTTCCCTAGCTTCATACACCACCAACTCATATTCCACACGAGAGGCTCTGTAACCTGGTGATGACTTAAGTGTCATGGGATCTCAAAAGAAGGAGAATTCATCATGACCGGGGAACAGAGAAGCATCGTGGAAGCCTCTGAGACTTGAACAACTTTGAGAAGGAATGTGAGAGATGATGAATAGAGGGAAAGAATGTTCTTGTCAGAAGGAACAGCACATGCAAGAGGCATTGGTTGTGAAGGTGCATTGGGTGCTCAGGGAATGGGTCTAATTGGCTGGGATGGTTGCAACGTTGAGCACATGGAATGGAGACAGAGGGAGGGGCTGTTGTGAGACGAGATGGTAGGAAATTGGACTTGAAATTTGATGGGCTTTGAATCCCAGGTTCAAGTTTGGAACTCTTTCCTGTACACAAATGAAATGCCATTAGAGGCTTTTTGAGCATGATGCTGACATAATTACTATTTTTTTCTCTGTCTTATGTCCACTAAAGAGCAGTTTTATTTTTCCTATTAAAAAAAAATGAGTCCTATATGGTTAGCGTGGCATGATCATAGGCTTCCCAAGGCCATCAGATGCAGCCCCTGCCTTTTAGCAAATACAGCGTATATCCCCAATTTACAGATGAGGCAGATAAGGTTCAGGGAAGTAAAGTGACCTAGGTGGTTAGTGGTAGAGGCTGAGTTAGGATTCAGATCTCTCGAAACTAGGGTCAGTTTTTCAAACATACACACCATGCCCTCTCTGACTTCATACAGTCAGTTATGAAAAAGAGAAAGCACACTATTTTTAAAGTGCCAGCCGTTTCACCTGTCATACAAGATGAAGGAATTGAAATGGGAAACGTGACTCCACCATCTTCTCTGTAGGTCTCGGTCCCTCGCATGCCCTCCCTAGAGTGAGGGTCTCACCACTCTTAAGTGAGTTTCTAGTGCCACTGCATGACCTCTAAACACATTCTTGTATTTTTTGGTGGTTAAGGGGTTACCCAAGGCAATTTTGAAAATTCGCGTTTTCTGCTTTGTACTATGGTATGACTAGTCTTCCTGCTATCCCTCAGCAAGTCCTCTGGAGGCTGCTGGCATCTGCAGATGGGTCTGACATGGTGGCAACGTTAGGTGAAACTGCATGAATAGGAGGCACAACCTTATTTAGTTCCCTATAATCTTACTATCATCCTCCCAGAGGCACCTGGCTTTTTGCTGATTGCAATGAGCTGTTAAAGGCATTGTGAACAGGGCATACAACACCACACAGCTGAGTTCTTGGACAGTTTCCCCTATTTCCTGCGTCCTCCTGGTAGTTGGTATTGTTTGACCATCACCATTCTCTGTGATGGCAGTAAACTAACAAGTTCCCAGTTGGCATCACCTCTCAGTACTGATTTAATTACTTGTACTTGAGAGCAAAATTCTCCAACAGAGGGTTGTAAAGTCTGCCCTTGAAAGATGGAAATACCACATATGTTCTCTGGGGCTGGGGAAATGAAGGCCTCACACTCTCGGAGGAGTACGGGATTAGAGCACCTGATTTACAGAATAAGGGGGACTTTCCTGACCATTACAGTCTGGCCTCCATAGCCACCATAGCACTGAGGGGGCCAGAGAACTCTGGGGGTTACCATATATTAAGGGTACATTCAGAGCCAGTGTCCACCCAAGCAGTTACCCTCTGTTGATTTCTGGGGGACCAATGAATAGTGAGTTCCACATGAGGCCTTCAGTTACCCTCTGTGGCCCTCACATAAGGAGGACCTTGGCCCTCATGCTATACTTCTAGGTTGGGGATGCTCCCAACCAGAAACCCCAGAGGGCCTGTCTGGTATTAGCAGAGTGTCTAGTTGGGGAACAGGTGGTAACTAACAGTATCAGGTGGTAGCTTTCAGTATCAGGTGGTAACTTAGGTTGTTTAGGTTTTAAAGCCTTCTGTTATCCTAACGCTGCACTAATCTGATGATCAGTCTTTTCTCTTGCGGTGCCTACAGCAACCAGGTCATGTCACATTTTGGGGGAATTATCCTCACAGCCCACCCCACATTCACTGAATTATTTCTGCCATTTATTTCCCTCTATCTGAGTTCTATGGCTCAGACATGCTCTTGTGGTTGGTCTCCTAGATTGGCAATAGATTGCCTGATGTCATAGATGCTCTGTCCCTCCACGTAACTTAGTGTGGAAATGGGTATCCTATACCATGTACTAGGGTCTGTCTGCAACACCTTTCTCATTTCTGCCATAGGTAAGGCCGTCGGGTCCCTAGAACACCAGCGAATAAGTTGCTTGATGCATATGCAGCTCCCTAAGGATTGGTTGTACTTCTGTTATAGAATCCCTGGTCCCACATGCCCAGGAAGATCCTCCTTTGTCCAGGTGTCCCCCCAGAATAGAATGGCCCACTCAGTCCATGAGAGGACGCGTGCCATGAATTTCCCAGGCACCATGCAGGTGCTGTTGGAGAGCAGGGTGTGTAGTAATGTTACTCATATCCTGTGACTTCTGGCTAGTTAAGGAAACACCGTCACTCCCTGTGTGTCATGGCCATAGGAGCTAAGTGGAAACACGTTGCCTGGTCTTTCGCGGAAACTTGGCATCTCTATCAATTAGTTCACGGATGTGTATTCCCTTACCATTAGTCTCTTGTTTGGGAGGTCGTCTTGCCTGGGCAGGCAATTGCTACTGCTGGGCTTTTTCTTTCCTCCAAATCAACAGTCAGACAGTGTGAGGAGTGTCACCTTATCTTACCATCTCTTCCTGCAGTATCTGCTTCCTCATGTCTTCACTGTCCTATGCGTCCCATTGCTTTGTATCCTAATTTGGCTGAGTCACAAATGCTCTGACCTCAGGCCATGGCAGTTTGCACCGTCCCACTTAGGCCAAGTGACATGCTTTCTATTTTATTATATTGTTCCCCAACTATTATTAGCCAGTCCCAATGTTAGCAAAGCTATAAGCAGTCTCACATCTTTTTTTAGTTTTAATTCATCTTCCAATTTCCTCACCCTGGCTTCTACCTCTAGCTGGGTGTCCGTAGCCAGCTGAACCACCCATAAGAAAGGCCAGCCCACAACTACAGCCACAACTATTTTTCTTCCCACCATAGTGTGCAATGTGTAATTCCTTAAACAAGTGCATGAGACCAGCCAGTGTTTCCAGGGTGTCTCCATACTCGCCCAGCAGCCCACATGCCTCTAAACCTACAGGCCACTGCTCCCAACGCAGAAGTGGATAAATAACTCAGGATTTCCCCACTGATGTCCCTTTCCAAACACCCATTTCATAGGTCTCCTGGCTGTCTCACCCATTGTTATCACCCAGACTGAAAATCCACCTTCCCAAGTGGAGGCCAGAAAAAAACCTGAAGAAGGAGGCTGGCCGCTCCAATCTGGTAATCAGTACATTATTAAGGGAAACTTACAAACAAGGTGTGTCTTGGACAACTGCATGATGAAATGGGTCTCTGGACTGCTTAGCTGATGTCAGAGAATTGTACTCCTATAGTGCAAGGACAAGGGGATACTCATGTACGAGTATGTGATGACTACCAGGTATGGAAAAATTGCTTTTCATGCTTGACCAGGTCAGTACAAGCAGAATGTTGGCCACACCCAGCCCATATCTGGAAGCAGAGGAGAAGTGTGGTTTGTGTCAGAATGCAAGGTGATTAAAATCAAAACAGTTCCCCAGGGAGATCTATGGAAAACAGCCTCCCTTCAGACCAGGGTCCAGCTCACATCAGTCAACAGTCAAGTCATAGAGCTGTCTCTTCCACACTCATCTGTCAAACAGGTGCGACAAGAGTGCCTTCCTTAATGCAAGATTGTGATTTATAATAGATAAAATCTTCTAATCATTGTGCCCACTTGCCCACTATAACAAATAAATTATTTGGCCATTCAGGTGACTAAAATATATTTCTCATGTATATTTGGTCTTTGTCAACCATTCTTAACTCCCAGCTTCCAAAGCCCTTAGAATTTCCTAAATACTAAGAGTATCTTTTGCGGCCCTAGCTGTAGCACAGTGGATAAGGCACCAGCCTGTGAACCCAAAGGTCGCTGGTTCAATTCCCAGCCAGGGCACATAACCAGGTTGCAAGCCAGGTCTCCAGCCAGGTCTGTAGCTGGAGGCAGGTGAAAGGCAACCATACATTGATGTCTCTCTCCCTCTCTGCCTCTCTTCCTTCCCCTCTCTCTGAAAATGATAAATAAAATCTTTAAAAAAAAAAATAGTGTCTTTTGCTATGTTAATAGGTGACTTTTGGGAGACAACCAAAGATGAGAATTGGTTGTTGGTTGCCAATGGAACCAACCATGTGACTTAAAAGGATGGAATTTCATTCCCACTCCTGACCTCTGGGAAGGAGAAAGGGCCTTGATGTTGCATCAGTCACTAGCGGCCTGTGAGTCAAAAAATTGTGACTAATGAAGCCTCCATAAAAACCCAAGAGGATGGGATGTGAAGAGCTTTCAGGATGGTGAACAAGTGGAGATGCAAGGAGATACCTTGCCCTATGCTTCTCTTCCATCCAACTGTTCCTGAGTTATATCTCTTTACGGTAAACCAGAGATGTAGTAAGTAGCATGTTTCTCTGAGTTCTGTGAGCTGTTCTAACAAATTAATCAAGCCCAAGGAGGGGGGTTGTGTGAGCCTCTGATTCACAGCCTATTGGTCAAAAGTACAGGTAACACCCTGGACATTCTGAGTTGGAGAACCTTCAAGCTATTGTCAGTTGGTCAGAAGCACAAGTAAGTGGCCTGGGCTTTTCTGTTGGTGGCTGAAGTGGGAGGTGAGGCCTTGCAAGACTGAATCCTTACCCTGTGGAATCTGTTGCTATCTCTGAAATGCCACAGTTAGTCTAGAACAGGACACATAGAATGGACTCAGCACATGTGAGTTGTCACTCTCGAAACAGGGGAAGAGTCACGCTAACCAGCCCTAGGCTATGAAGAGCTACCTGGGAGAACATGGATGAGTGATGAATTTTCATTTGAGAGGTTTTCATTGTTTCTGGAGTCTTCAACTTCCAGCCCCCAAAAGTACTTATGTTCATTTCCACCAGGTTACACAATCTCAGGCAAAGCATTTCCTAGCTCTCTACCTTGATACTCTAATCTATTAAAGAGGGGCAACTCTTCCTGCTTCACAGAGCAGTGGAGCTCCAACTCTGGCCAGCATCAGAAACCTCTGGAGAACTTGGTAAACAATACAAAGGCCCAGGCTTTCTCTACTTCAGTGAGTTGGGAGGGTCTCTGTGCTGATTCTGATACATACCAACTTTCCAAATTGCCGTAAAAGAATGAAAGAAACAAGGCCCTCCGTTTAAAGGATCATAAACGATTGTCATAATTACTTAAATCCCATTTGTGGCCCCCTCTATGAAGATGTCAAGAGGGTAGGCTGTCCTTATACAAATCGCATGTTGCCTCAACCCCCCGAGAGGCACAGGGGGACAAAAAGCACAATTCCTAGGTCCTTGGTCTTTCAGAAGTCTTCTGGGGTTCAGTGCCCACTTCCCAAAGGGGACAGGGGGAGCAGTACCTTCCGTGGAGAACCACAGCAGAACCCAGAGCAGTGCCTGGGCCAGTGTTTAGAAGCGCTTAGGTTGGAGGGCCCCATCCTGGAAGAACCCCTTGTGCCTGCTGACAGCAAGTTGGAGGTGTGCTGGTGGTGCCCTGTCTGTTTCCTTTTAGCTGACACTGGAAAGAAACCCAGTCATACTCGGACATACCAGCAGCCTGTTTCCTAAAGGCTTGAAGTCTAGCTCAGGGTTCTTCTCACAACCTAGAAAGGAAAGCAAGAACTAGCCTCATGTATAAACATCTCAAGCTCCTTGACAATCTAACTTACTGTTCTTGTTGCCCGGGCAGGAACAAGATCTGTCAGTGGGATAAACCCTGAGCTTAGAATGGAATTATGGAATTTTAGTGCTGGGAATGAGCAGCCAGAAATACTGCCACGTACTGGTGCCAGACCAGGGAACAGAGAACGTTTCTCAAACCCCATCAACAGTTTCAGTGGATTCAGGGTAAGAAACTTGAAGGGCAGAGCCAGGATTCAAACCAAGGGTCAGGGTAGTGGTCAGGGCTGCGGGCTTCAGAGATAGAAAGATCTGGCTGGGGAGTTCAGAGTCTGCCGAGGACTCTGCGGTGACCTTGAAAGCTATTCTTTACCCTGCTGACCCTGAGTTTCCACATCTGTAAAAGCAAAATAACAAGACTGCCCAGAGAAGTAGCCAGGGTTTGGAGCCTGAAGCTTGTGCCACTGGGGAGGGGGGAGAGGTGGAGAGGGCCTTTTTAAGAGAATACAAAATTACAAATTTGAAATTGCATACAGGACCTTGGAAAGGGTCCCACATAAGGGAGGGACCAGAGAAATCTGTCTTGGATGCTAGCAGTTAGCTGGGAGCTATTTAAGCAAAGCTCTTGGCACTTGAGGTGGTAGCACAGGGAGTGGTGTGGCTTGCGTAAAATGCTATAATTTGAAGGGAGGAGGAAATGTTGGCCCGTTCATCTGTTACTGAAGCAGTGATGATGACAGGGTGGAACAGCAGAAAAAAACCCCAGGATCGTCTGTATCGGCAGTGTTCTATGGAGAATGACAAGTGTCAACCTCAGGCAAATGACACCCTCCCCTGGCCCAGACTCCTGCTTGGTGCAATTTGGTTGGGGGGGTTGAACACTCTCTGCCTTTGTAACATCCTCATTTTTCCAAGAGAATTTCCACTACTCTCTCTGGAGCCCCACAAAAGCTAAGGCGCAGTTAGAGGTAAGTAAGCAATTGCTGCTTCTTTATTTTTTTTTTTTTCCCCTCAGCAATCTTCCAAGGAAGGGGAGCTCCCAGAAGGACACGTCCTAGCAGCCCTGCAGGCTGCCCGGAGATGACTGCGGAGGTGGCACTGTGTGGGCATTCTCTTGGAATACCAGAAATAGGGGCCTGGTGAAAAAGTGTGAGTTGGGCTCTGGTCCCTACTCCCTCTCTCTCTAGGTATGTGAACTTAGGCCTGATTTCCTCATTATTTACCTTTAAGGGTAAATGAAAAAATATAGGTAAAGCCCTTTGAAGAGTTGAATAAACATTAGTTAATAAATATTAGTTATTGAAATGATCAGTATCGTACTCACCATGGCCATTGCTATTGCTAGGTGAGGGGTGGATAACAACTCCCTTCCCAAATCCCTCCCCTCTTCTCCTCCTCCCAATCAGCTCCACTTCCGAGCGTTCTAGGCCCGGAGGAGCACCCTCCGAAGGAGGTGGGTGGGGCCTCATTGCCGCTGGCTGGAGCTTGCTCAGAAGGGACAAGCCACTGCGTTGGGGTTTGCACCTGACTGGAACCTTCCTGCTGGCCTCCTCCTAACATATATACCTCCCTCGCCACCCCACCCGGAGGTCTCACCTACCGAAGCAGTCATGTCTGGAGCAGAGAGTGCCGGGGAGTCCCAGGAAGCTGTTGAGCTCAAACTAGACGTCAGGTCCCCTCTCCGAAGTGCTGAGAAGCTGCAGGACAAGGACCCCAGTTTCTTGGAGGAAGGCGCTTCTGAACGGCCAGTCTTGGAGAAGGCCAGGGGTATAACGTGAGTGCTCTTTTCCGCTGCACGCCGCCCCTCTCTGTGTCTGCCCTCCAGCCTGGAAGCTTACCGTGGGCGAAAACCCGGGGGTCAGGGTGGGGAGTGGGTGAGGTGTCTGACCCCTAACCCCTTGACCCTGACGGGAATACACACAAGGTTGCAAAAGGGGCGGTTGTAGACTGAGTCTGGCCGAGAGCTTAAAGGAGCACGAGTGAGGAGTGTCAGAACCCTTAGAATATAGTGAACGAGTCTCTGAGATATGCAGGTGGGGAAACCGAGGCCCAGTGAACCCCAGCCATTCACTGGGGTCATTGGCAGGGCGGGGGCTGGAATCCATTGCTGGCCCTGAAGTCAGTTTTGCTGCTGCCCCATTTTGATGATGTTGGGGAGGGCGTCAGAATCCCCAGCTTCTTGGAGGAGGACGTGAGACCTGCCTCCTTCCTGCAGTGACACTTGGCCTCTCCTTCACGTGAAAAAGTCCAGTTTCTCCCACCTCCCTGGGGGTGTGTTTTGGCAGTGGGTGTGGAGGAAAAGGATCACTCATGAGGCTTTCAAACCCTGTCGATAAGGGGTCTACTGAAACTTTAGGCGGGGAAGCCAAGCTACAAGGCTCCATCCGGCTCCCTTGGCCTCCACCACTCGAACAGGGCAGCTGGTTCACTTCGGAAAACTGGTTGGGCGGGGTGGCATAGCAGCAGAGCGCTGCTGCTTTAAGAGGAATGTTTTGAAGCCCCTGGTATGCGGGAAACAGCACCTGTGTTCAAGTTGTGACTCTACTCCCTCCCTTCTCTGAGCCGGTTTTCCCAGATGTAAAAACAGATAAAACAGCAGCCCTGTGAATCTAAGGAGGCTGCCCCGGAAGGTACATCTGAAGGGGTGCGGGGTAGGGGCTGCAGAAGGAGGGAGAAGTTACTACAAAGGGGAGGCAAAGCCCCTTTTTACTGCTGGGCAGCTTAGGGATGGATGCAGTATCTTCACATCTGTCTTGAAGAAAGGGTCTAAGGGTTCTGTTGTCCCAGGGCTAGTTCTGAAGGTCGCTAAGAATGTGTGGCAGCTGAGGGCGGGCTCTCTAGGTCTTGTGGTCCTCCGCTCCTGCATTGGAGTATTTCTCCGTCAGAGGCCTTCAGGGAACCAATTAGCTCTTGAGCCCTTGAACTGACTTAGAGTTTGGTGGCTTTTTCGTCTATTTAGGAATCAATGAAACAAAGCAAGTGAGCACTAGAGGGCCCCTCTGGCTTCTTGGGAAGTAGTAAAACAGGTCCAGTAGACATGGTAGCGATGGGGTCAGCAGACCTGAGTTCCAGTTCCCACTTACCTGGCGTACCAGCGTGAGCAAGTGACCAAACTTCTCTGCGCCCCAGTTTCTCCTCTGTAAGACGACAAGGTGTTCCTCCCAGGAAAGCTGCACAGGTGAATTGCTCATAAAGCCATCAAGGGCCATCTTCCGGAAGGGTTACCTGCTGTCCTGCTGTGAATAGGATGCCAATCCAAGGTCACCAAAGGTGTTAGGGCCAAAACCCAGGTTTCCTGGCCACCCCCCCCCCCCCCCCCCCCCCCCCCCCCCCCCCCCCCCCCCCCCCCCCCCCCCCCCCCCCCCCCGTCCCCCGTTCGTGCTTTGCACAACTCACCACACTGTTTCTAAGCCAGCTGAGTGGCTCAAAGTGGCTCAAAGTTAAATGCTGATTTCCTAAGCCCTTTAGTTAGAAATTTCCAAAGTGACCCACTGACTTTTCCTAGTTGGCAAAACAAGCACATCCTTGGAGGGCCACAGGGTGCTGTGCTCCGTCAGCAGCATTAGCACCCACGGGGAGAGAGAAGGGCATGCAGAGACTCGGTCTCTTTCTCCCCCAGTTGTTCTCTTTAACCCTTAACAAGCTAATGGGCAGATCCTTGGGAAGCTAGAAAAGTTAGGGTTTCACAAAGCGTGGATATTTCAAAATATCGTTCCTCCAAACATGTACAGAGATTCAGCAATGAGTGGACATTGCCTAAGATAACACAGCTAGTCAACTAGTTACCTTGGGTATTAATCCCTGGTCTGTCCTAGGTCCTCAGAGGCCAGGCTCCTTCCAGAATACTTCTGTTGCTCTTTACAAGATGTCTCCTCTCTGGAAGGCTCTCCTAGGGGATTTCTGAGGTTTCTATAGTCTGGGGTGTAAATTCAATACTCACCCTGGTTTAACTTGGTCCAGGCGCAGAGAGGTATGAGATAGACTGTTTTGTTATTCATCAACAGAGGAGGTAGGCACCTCTCTGAAATTTTCTCTCTGGAGGTGTAGACCTTGTCCTCTGGTCAACCTTCACATCTGTCTTAAAGAAAGGTCAGAGTGATTTTGTGTGTGTTGGGGCGGGAGGAGCTGTGCCCGCCCTCAGCTTGATGTCCTGGCATGAGGGGGGAAAAATCATTCTGGAGCTCAGTCCCCAAATGACCCTGGCCTAACAGACTGCATCTGGGGACCCAAGTCATCTGATTTATTTATTCAGAAGTCACAATGATTTCTTTGCTGCCTGCCCTTTTCTCTCTTCTAAGAATTCAATCCTGTCTCTGCTACTAGTGTGATGACCTTGGGCTGTTCTCCTCTTACTGTCTCAGTTTCCTTGGTTATGAAATGGGATGTCCCTTTACTCATCTGTCTGGACCTGTTTCCAGGAAGCAGTCCAGGAGAAGTTGGGTGAAGAACAGGGACTCCAAAGCAGCCCTGTGATCAAATCCTGGCTCCCCAGTATATTCTTGGACAAGTCACTTTTAAAAAACTCTATCCTCACTTTCCTCCTCTACTTCCTTGCCTTGACAGAAGATTAAATGAGATAAGACACGGAAAGAACTTAGCATAACGTCTGTTACGTGGTAAGTGTTACAATGGCGTATACTGAGTGCCAGGCACTAAAACCAGGACACAGTTCTAGACAAACCCTGCAGGAGACTCAGAGGTGGTAGGCAAAGCAATGAGGACTGAGAGATGGCCAGGGGCCCACCCACCCACCTTAACTCAGGTGTTCGCATGCTGGGAGGGAATATCTGTTGGATCTCCTCACCTCCACACACCCAGATCCTCACGTCTCTTTACGCTCCTTCAGGGCATTCCAGGCCTTGATTCACCTGGTAAAGTGCAACATGGGCACAGGGATCCTGGGCCTACCCCTGGCTGTGAAGAATGCCGGCCTCCTGGTAAGGAGAGGGCTACCGTGGGTGGGGCCGTTCCAACTGGGCTGTGGCAGGAGGTGCCGGAGAGGCTCTAAGGGTTTATAATAGCTTGCAATGAGCAGTCCTTCTTGTCCCGACTTGGAGTCTAGACATCTGGCCTGGGTTTGAGTTCCAACTCTGCCACAGGCTTTTGAGTGGCCTTTGCAAGTCATTTGTCTACACTCTGGGCCTCGGTTTCCCCCCTCGCAGAATGCAGAGGTTGGACTATGACTTTGCAGTTGGGTTCTACAGAACACTACTTCTTGGGGACACTTCAGAGGCCAGCCCCAAGAACTAGTGGTTCTAGATCCCCTACTCCCACCACAACACCTCATTGGCATATCTTTATGTACATTTTTGGAGTACTCCTTGAGATTGTATTAGAAAG
Organism: Noctilio leporinus; assembly: GCA_004026585.1. Taxonomy (NCBI): domain Eukaryota; kingdom Metazoa; phylum Chordata; class Mammalia; order Chiroptera; family Noctilionidae; genus Noctilio; species Noctilio leporinus. Next base: position 12,179 of record PVIW01010617.1, read on the forward strand.
AATAAGCCCTGGCTGGTAGCACAGTGGTTAAGGTGCCGGCCTGCAAACCCAAAGGTCGCAGGTTCGATTCCCCAGCCAGGGCACATAACAAGGTTGCAAACCAGGTCTCCAGTCAGGTCTGTGGCTGGAGGCAGGTGAAAAGCAACCATACATTGATGTCTCTCCCCCTCTCTGCCTCGCTCCCTTCCCCTCCTTCTAAAAATAATGAAATAAAATATTAAAAAAAAAAAAAAAGAAAGAATAGCTGTTGCTGTTAAAAACAAAACAAAAAAAAAACAAAAACCAAAGGGCGTGGAAACCAGTTTGCTAAAAAACTTCTTTGTGTCCTGAATATCTGCACGACTAAATGCCTCTCCAAAGCCTTACCCACAAATTCATTCATTCTCTTCTCTCATCCCCTGCCTTGGCCCCCGCCCCCTTTCTCCAGATAGGCCCCCTGAGTTTGCTGGCAATGGGCCTCATCGCCTGCCACTGTATGCACATCCTGGTCAGGTGCGCCCAGCGCTTCTGCCGCAGGTAAGCAGAGCAGCGTCCTCGTGTCAAATCCTTTGGTACTTGATTCTCAGGAATGTTCCAGAAACATCCTACACAGAACATGGCTCAGTTAGGTGCTCTCCACCGGGCCTTTGTGCGTGACCTCTTGGCTCACCTGTAAACTGGGCATAAACAATCCGTGCTTAACCCTGCCTCTGAGAATTGTCATGAGGATCCTGTGGGATCGTGGATATGAAAACTACAGTACCCTCGTAAAGTGTCTGTTATATATAACCCACTTGACAGGTAAGGAAAATATTCTACCAAGGATGCACCACCAGGTGTCAAAGTCTGAATTAGGACTTTGGTCCACTGCCCCAGTGTTCTTTCCAATCCAACTGAGTCCTGCCTTGCTGTGTGACTCCTAACTTTTCACTGTGTGATCTTAGGTTAAATTGCTTCTTAGTAACTGTGTGCACTTTCTCCTGCAGGCTTAACAAGCCCTTTATGGATTATGGGGACACAGTGATGCATGGACTAGAGGCCAGCCCCAGCGCCTGGCTCCGGAATCATTCCCACTGGGGAAGGTGCTTTATTCTTTTTTTTTTTTAAGATTTTATTTATTATTTCCAGAGAGAGAGGTGAAGAGAGAGAGGCAGAGAGGGAGAGAAGACTCAATGTATAGTTGCCTTTCACCTGCCTCCAGCCACAGACCTAGCTGGAGACGTGGCTTGCAACCTGGTTACGTGCCCTGGCTGGGGAATCAAACCAGAGACCTTTGGGTTCACAGGCCAGCACCTTATTCACTGTGCCACCAGTCAGGGCCCGCTACTTTATTCTTTGCCAAAAGTGGGATAAGATACAGAGGGCATCTGGCTCCTAGGCATGCCTTCTTCCCTGGAAAGCTGGCCCATTCAGTGCAGAATGTTGACCTTTGCACTTGGAGGGGGTACCTGGGCAACCTTCCTGATCCAGCCCCTCTTTGTAAACTTCCAAAACAAGGTGTTCGTTTCTTTGCTTTGCAGCTTTAATATTGTTCACTTTTTTTTTTTTTTAATTAAACCACATTTATCCAGCCCTGACTGGTGTAGCTCAGTGAACTGGGTGGGCATTTTTCAGCAAACCAAAAGGGTCAGGGCACATGCCTAGGTCGCAGGCCAAGTCCCTGGTGAGAGGCCAGCAATGTTTGTCTTGCACATTGACGTTTCTCTCCCTCTCTTTCTCCCTCCCTTCTCCTCTCTTTAAAAATAAATAGATAAAATCTTTTCAAAGAAAAATAAAAACAAAACAAAACATTTATCCAGTTGCTACTATGGACCAGGCTTTGGACATAATGTGATGTGGGGAACAAGGCAAGCAAGACTTTGCTCTAGCAGAACTCATAGTCCAGGGGGAAAGACAGACAGTTTAGGACACAGTTACATAATAACCACTGGGATAAATACAGGGAAGGAAGGAAGTATCTGCTACCCAGCAGGTAAGGAGATGCGTGTGGGCCTGGTTGGGCTTCCTAGGCTGGAAAGTGGAAATGAGTTCTGAAGGAAGGAGTTCTTAAGGGTGAGGAATGACTTACGGGAGAGTGGGCAGGAGCCTGGAGGGCCTCCTAATAAGAAAGAAGAGCAAGGTTTGAAGGTCCTGAAGCAGAAAGGAGTACATGGCAGTTTCAAGGTAGAGGAAGACCAGAGAGCTTGAGGTTAGAGAGTCAGGGAGATGAAGCTAAAGAAGGACCCAGGACCGATCTAGCTGTACATTTTAGACCCTCTTAAAAGGGTTTGTTCTTTTCTTAAAAGCAACCAGGAAGCCATTGGTGTTAAGAAGTAATTCAAGGTTTTAATCAGGGAAGCAATCATATTTGCATTGTTTAAAGATCTGACTCCTGTAAGGAGAATAGATTGCAAAGGAGCAAGAGTAGATTAGTCAGGCCCAAAAGGATGCTGTTGGCACCTAGGCAGCTGGCAGTGATGGCTGGGACCAAGCTGACAACAGTGGGAATGGAGAAAAGTAACTTTGGTCATGACTTGGATCCTAGGGTTGTGAGAAGAGGAAAACGTCAAGACGGACTTAGATTTCTGATGACTTCTGTTTTAAAAGAGTTGTATTTGAGGTCCCTGGGAGATAATGCAGGTGGGAGTATCAAGTGGGTAGTTGTATAAGTTTGAACCTATCTTTACACAGGAGATACGGAATTGAGGTCATCAGCCATGAAGCCAGGGGACAGAAGAGATGTCAGGGAGGGAATTTATAGTGAGAAGAAAAGAGAGAAAAGAACTAATACCTTAATGACCCCTTGGTGAGCTGAAGTCTTCCTCCTGCAGTGCCCACCGTTTTTTAGCTTGCAGGGATGACACAGAACTGGTCAACCCCCTCTGTCCTTAGGTACTTGGAACTAAATCTATGCCTTTGTCTTTGATTTCAGACCAGTCCCCACCCCACATGCCTACTCTTTTCTGAGCACTACCTAGCTTGTCAAAGTGTCTCTTGAATTGTGATACCCCAAACTGCAGTATCCAGGTGTGCTCTGTCCATGTAATAGTCTACAGAGCATCATGGACCTGGCACCTCCCTTGGCCCAAAGCCCATTGACATTATGAATTAACAAATTCAGCCAATGAGCAGACTAGGAAGGCTATGGGAAGGTAACCATAATTTTTTCCAATTGTGTCACCAAGAAGAGGCTTTTTTTTTTTTTTTTTTTTTTTTTTTGCCTGTTGCAATCCCTCAAATTCTCCTGCTCATTGTTGGGCATATAAAGTAGCTTTTCCTGCTCTCACTCTTTTTTTGGAACCTTACTCAACTAATCATTGCTATAAGTTGAGCTTCCTTTTTCAACTACAGCCTCTTTCTCTCAACATTTAAATGTGTTCATGTATCTCCATCTTAAAAATAATAAAATAAATTAAGAATGCTTCCTGGCCCTTACACCAATCTCTAGCCACCATCTTATCTCACGTTCAACCTCTGGTTATTCAACAGATATCACTACTGAGTACCTACAATGCGCCAGGAAGTGCTTCAGGCTGTGGGTCTGAACTGATGAACAAAATGGACACTATCAAGACTGGAGCTCATAGTCTAGCTTCCAGAAAGGACAAGCCCACCCTCCGGCTTTACCTCCCAATCATGACTCTGTCCAGGGTCACCTGACTTTTTTGTCCTTATGCAACTACAGAAATCCGTGCCATGAAGGTCCTAAAAGACCTCCTTGTGGCACCTTCTTTTCCCTAGAGAACCTTTCTAAGCAACCTTGGGTCCAATTGACTATTCTCTTCTTCAAACATCCTCTCTTCTCTTAACATCTGTTGATTTTTTCATCCTAGTTTTCTGCCCACCCCTCTGGTCATTGCTTTGCATTTGTTGCAGGCTTCCTTGCTTCTATCCTTCCTTTAACTGTTGGTGTTCTCTAGGGGTTGGGATGCTGCCTTCTCTTTTTCTCACTCTGCACACTCTCCATCGCTGGTCTGCCTTCTCAAGGCTTTATCCATTACTGACAAATCAACAGTTCCAGGCGTTAATAAGTAGTTGTCACCTGAGTATCTCCTGTAAGAACCTCAAGCTCAACAATTCAGAAACTGAATGCATAATTTCTTCCCTTTCTCCCTAAAAGCTGTTCTTCCTTCTGAGCATCCCAGTTCATTTTGTTCTCCAAGCTAAAACCCTGTCAAATCACCTTCGATGATTTCCTTTCTCTTTACTCCAGCTATAGGTGGTCAACTGGCTTCTGTAAGTTCTAGCTTCCCAGTATCTCTTAAAATGTTTTAATTCTCTCATCCTGGTGGTCACATCTTTGTGCAAGCTGCTGCCATGTTTCACCTCCATTATTGTAAGAACCTGCTAATCAATCTTTCTATCCTTACTCTTGTGCCCTCAGTGTGTTCTCCACATGGAAGCTGGAAAAATCCACCTGATCCCTCTGCTGAAATGTTCTTTCTTCACTTCTTTCGCTCCATTTCCTCCTTCTCCTCTTTCTTCTTTTACCTCTTTCCTTCTTCCCATTCCCAAGAGACTGTCATTCAGGTATTGGTTTTTCTAAGAAAGCTGTCTGCTCTATAATTTGGGTAAAAATGCCCTTTTTACTGTGTCCTTTACTACCCATATTATTTTTGGTCCATCTTGCCCACTGGCCTATAAACCACTAGAGGAAGGGATTGTGTGCTATTTGTCTTTGTATCTTCAATGCCCATGTAGAGGAAAAATTTTCATGTTAACAATAGCTAATAAAAACATTGTGCCTACTGCCCTATATCAATTAGTTTCAGTTACAAGAAAAGCACCAGAGCCAGGTCTGGGGAGAGGTTCCTGACCATGAAGAAATTTACCATTTGCTGAGTTGAGAATGTGAGGGTAGTTGAGAAACATATTTATAAAAGAACTATTGTTACCTTGCTTCTTATTACTGCCCCGTTGTTGATTGTGGTGGCATGACCAAGACTGCTGATACAGGGTCACCAACCCCAGGGGACAGAAGTGGAAATGACAAGCCAACTCTTTTTTTTTTTTTTTTTTTTAATAACAAGTGTTCTTTCTCTCTTTCTCTCCTCTTCTCCAGGCATGTGGTGACTTTGTTCCTTATAGTCACCCAGATGGGCTTCTGCTGTGTGTACATTGTGTTTCTGGCTGATAATTTAAAACAGGTACAGTCTTCTAGAGAAGGTGGGAGGGAAGGGCTTGGAAAACAAGTGTCCTCTACTAGCCTTTCAACAAATGGCTTCTTTTGGGAGTCTGGGGGTCCTCATCAATATAAAAAAGAAAGTTAAACTAGATGCTATAAAAAAAAACCCAGACTTTCTCCAATTCCTTCATGCGCACATTTCTGTAAGTGGTTACTTTTTCCACAATACCCTGTTCCCAGCATCTTGGATTTGTCCTGAAGGCTAGTCTCTAAATTTAGACTGGAATGAATCTTGGATTTTAGCAATCTTGCTTTGAAGCTTAATCATCCTAAACTCTTCTAAAATTGATATGGATCTTTTTGGGTAATACCTAACATTCTTCGAGCCATCTTTATCTACCTTTAGTTGTTTCATCTTTATGGTTTTGCACTTGTACCCAGAAAGTTCTTTTAACCTAACCCAGCAGTTATCTTGTAGGAATTCAGACAAACTAATATGAGAAATAACAGAGGCCACCCTTAGTCAATCAATAAGTTTAAAAAAGAAGACTATTCTTTGGGGGTCTTCTTCTGTTCATGGTAATACCAGAAATTGAGAAATGTAAAAAAAACAAACAAAAAAAAACATAGAAAACAGGAAAAACATAGTAAGCATTCAGGATTTGTTTCTTTTTTTTTTTAATTTAGTTTTATTGTTGTTGCATTATATCCATCCCCATTTTACTCCCCTGTCTCCCCTTCCCTACCCACCCACTCCCCCACAAAATCAGTCCTACTTGTTGTCTGTGTCCATGGTTCTTCCATACTAGGCTTCTGCAGGATTTGTTTCTATTATGTGTCAGATACAGTGCCAAGAATTTTACATGCTTTCCCCCATTGAATTCTCCCCATGACCTTATCAGAAGGTGCTGTAAACTCAATATATAAAAGGTCACAGAATCACAGTTAAAAATGTAGGCCTTTTGACATTACAGTTCAAGATTTTGGGTTTTTTAAAATTTTTATTTATTATTATTTTTAGAGAGAAGGACAGGGAGGGAGGAAGAAAGGGAGAGAAGCATCAATGTATAGTTGCCTTTCACCTGCCTCCAGCTACGGACCTGGCTGGAGACCTGGCTTGCAATCTGGTTATGTGCCCTGGATGGGAATCAAACCAGCGACCTAAAAAAAAAAAAGACCTTTGGGTTCGCAGGCCGGCACCAATCCACTGAGCCACACCAGACATGGCATTCAAGTTTTTTAACACTATGCTATATTGCTTCTCAAAACAAAGCAAAATTAGTCTGAATGTAGTATTAATTGCTTATCATCTTGCAACTTTCTCAGTTTTTCATGTAATTTTTAATAGGGTACTAATATTTCATCACACAAATAATGATGACTTTGTCTTCTATTGTTGGATATTTTCTTTGTTTCCCTTTATTTTTCTGCTATAATCTGTACAAGTGTTAGTACACCCCTTTATTTCCTTAGCATATATTTCTTAAAATAAAATTACTGGGTCAAAGAGTTGGATTGCTCTGAAGACTTCTATTTTTATTTTATCTTATTTTTTAAAAGATTTTATTTTATTCATTATTTCCAGAGAGAGGGGAAGGGACAGGGGCAGAGAGGGCAAGAGACTCAATGTATGGTTGCCTTTCACCTGCTTCCAGCTACAGATCTGGCTGGAGAACTGGCTTGCAACCTAGTTATGTTGCCCTGGCTGGGAATCGAACCAGTGACCTTTGGGTTCTCAGGTCGGCGCCTATCCACTGAGCTACCAGCCAGGGCTGAAGACTTTTAAACACATTGCTAGATTGCTACTTAATAATCAATCTGATATCAGCAGAACTTAATTTATCATCTGTCTAGAGACAAGGCAACCATTGTCTTGAGGAGTTTGCAGACTCAATGGAATGTCTTCTAAAAGATATAAAAAGTTAAATAATATGATAATTTGGTGCCAAGTCAGGACACTGTGAACAACACCCTGAGGCTGGGGTGCTTCATCATAAATGAAGGAGTAGAAATGTGTGGGTGCAGGAAAGATCATTGACGCAAGGGAAGGCTCCCTTGGGATGTGCATCTGAGCACTGTGTTGAAGAGCAATGGTGGAAGCCAACCTGGGAGGAAGGAGGGTGAACACCTGGGGCAGGAATGAAGGGGATTGCTCAGGAGAGGCAGTGCAATTGGATGTAGGAGAACCTTCATGGTTGAATGGGACCCTTGAATGGCTGGCTAATGTTCTAAGTATTTTAAATGTAGTGGGGAATCAGAAAAAAAGAAAAAGAAAGACTGATTTATTTAAGTATTCATCATATGTTGTTAAATGAAAAGTACTTTTTAAAGTAAGAGGGTGTGTTATGATTGCAGTCTTGTAAAATAAAAGCAATTCGTATCATACATGTCATTGTGATGTTGTACAGAAAATGTATAGATGCATAAAAGCAATTCGTATCGTACATGCCATTGTGATGTTGTACAGAAAATGTATAGATGCATATATATATTCTAAGGCATTACCATGACTACCTGTGGGTACTGAGATAATCGTTGCTTTAACATTTTCTTCTGGCCTAACTTAGTCGTTCTGCAGTAGATTATGTTGCTTATGCAATAAGACTATTTAGTTAAGTTGTGTTGATTCTAACCCTGGATGGTACCATTCCCTTCCCTGCCCCTGACTTTGCCAGTGGGTGTTTATATTGTGTGTAGGACAGTGTTTCTTGTCTGTGTCAGTGATGGAGAATGCTAATAGATTTTATTGGCTAGAGTCCAGGGATGCTAAATGTCCTGCAGTGAATGGTCCTATCCTCTCAAGAAAGAGTTCTCTCATTCAAAATACCAGTAATGGTTTATTTAGGACGTTTAAGTAATGGAGTTTTGTTTTTGTTTTGTCTATTTGTTTTAAGCAAAAGAAACAGATTCTGGGGAACTTCAGCCAAAAATCAGTTTAGTAGAAGAATACTGACTAACTTCCCAGATGACAGGGGAAGCTGGGGAAAAAAGTGGGTCACAGAAAAGAACAGGAACCAGGGCAGTTGGGGGCATGTAGACAGGACTGGTGCGGGCTCCTCAGCCCTTGTCAAAATTAAGTGTATCCTCTCTTATTCTGTCCCTGTGTCCTTTCACTTGTTTAGATTCAGATTGCAGAAAGAAATTGTGAATGTCCTAGCGAGAGCCAAAGGCCAGCCCTTTAGTTCTGCCACGTGATTATGACTTACAGTCTCTCCAAGGCTGTATTTGGGTGAGAAAGAATTCACCAAAAATAAATCAAAGTCAAGAGGAATAGATGCTGGGTTGCCAAAAGCCATGGATTAGCCACTATAAATCCAGTTATTTATGTTTTATTTAAATTATTTGCGCTAGTCCTGGCCGGTGTGACTCAGTTGGTTGGGTAATGTCCTGCATACCTAAAGGCTGCCAGTTGGAGCATGTGCGAGAGGCAACCAATCAATGTTTCTCTCCCTCTTTCCCCCTCTCTCTAGAATCAATAAAAGAAAAAAATGTTAATAAAATTCCTTGTGCTGCCTCTTTTGAGGAAGTATGGTGCAGAAGATTTACAATAAGAAGTCCTAAATCCACCCTAGTTCAGGGGCGACATTCCAACCCTTTGGGAGTTTGATTATGGACCAGGCACTGAGCTAATCACGTGGCCAGAAGATTTGCTGACTCTTCCCGTTGCTCTTCCCATCCTTTCCTCAGGTGGTGGAAGCCATTAATGGCACCACCAACAACTGCCACAACAATGAGACGATGATTCCAACCCCCACCATGGACTCTCGACTCTACATGCTCGCCTTCCTGCCCATCCTGATGCTCCTGGTCCTCATTAGGAACCTCAGGCTCATGTCCATCCTCTCCATGTTGGCCAACATCAGCATGCTGGTCAGCTTGGTCATCATCGCCCAGTACATTGCCCAGGTTAGTGCACCCCACACTCCTGACTCCTGCTGGAGGCAGAGCCTTTGATCAGCAGCATACTGGCGCCAGCACTGAGGGTGGGGACGTGTTTACCTCATTCTTCAGCCTAGTACCCGTATCATTGAGGCATTTCTTCCAGGAAGATGTCTCTGAATTCTCATTCTTCTGGATATCTCTTCTTTCATGTTGCTTCTCTGACGTAAGTCAGATTCTGGCTTTCAAAAAATGCTTTGCAAGGGAAACATCTTCATTGGTGAACCACAGATCATTCCTGTCATAGTTGGGTAGCAGTAAAAGGCAGATAAAAAGCTGCATCTCCTTATCAAATTTCACCTGTATAGTCTTACATACCTTAAGCTACCACTCCAGGCACTCAAAGTTACCTGTAAGGTCCTCAGAAGAAGAAAAACAACTCACTTTCTATCACAGAGGTATAAATAGTCCTGAAAGAACAAAAGCCAGTCTATCACGATGTGTATTGTAAGTTGCATTATAGATATTAATTTTCCCTCAATTTCCTACTTTTCTATCCTTTCTAATTTTTATTTTGTGTAATAGGCAAGCCTACACAGAAATTTAAATCCCAGAAGCCCCTCGTCGTGTTACCATTCAGCTACTTTTCTCTTTCAGAAGTCACGAGAGAAAAAAAAAGTTATATTGCTCATGGGATTTAGTAATAATAATAAGTTGGTCACATATTTTAGGATAACTATAGGTAAGTCTTATTCCTTAAGGCAATATTGATAAGTTCCACAAAATTAAATTTTATAATGAGATAACTTTCCTATTTGGACAATTCCAAAGGTTGCCTAATTAGGGAAATGGTTTTATAATGAATGGGAAAAACATTCTAGATTGCAGGGTACATAGCATATTTATTCCATACACTTTCTTCCTCTTCAAACTGTAGCTCATTGAAGAAGAATAAGGGGAGACTTTCATATTTAAGTAATTCCTTTAGGTTCCTGGGAATATCATGTAACTATAGTCAGTAATTTCCAACCCCCATAACCGCTGTGCATTCAAAATGTTCATGGGCACTTCAGGTTGGCACTAACCTGTAGTGTGTAAGATTTTCTTTTGTTGAATTCTGATCAATCAAACCCCCTCTGTAGATATGGATTCTTTAATACTTTGATAATGCCTTGATTTCCCGCCCCCCTCTCTGACTTCTTGTTCTTGAGCAATGTTAAAATCAACTTATCACCTACATCCTTTTGAAGCTTTCTTAATTGCTTGAAATTTAATGTTTTTTTTAATGCAGGTCTATTTTCAGAACACTCTCTTAAAGGAGCCCAAACCTGCTTTGAGGGTTAATGTCTTACCCCATTTCTCTTTTCTATAGGATATTCCAGACCCTAGCCAGTTGCCACTGATAACCAGTTGGAAGACCTATTCTCTCTTCTTTGGAACTGCTGTGTTTTCATTTGAAAGCATCGGCTTGGTAAGGTTTGAATCAAGCTAGAATGTCCCTGGTGCTGTGGGTGGCCTTCCGAGCAGGCGCCGGGAGCTCTGGGTTTCTGTTCACATGAGAGAAAGTCGTGTCTGGCCTCACTAGGGCTAGCTGTCCTCAGCAGGAGAAAAGTAGGTTGCCACAGAGAGGCAGCCAGGAGACTGAATTCCAGTTCTGTCCCAGGACATCCATGAAACATTTATCTTCCTGGTATCAACATATCAACATATGTTTCCTCATCTTTTAAAATCTAAACAAAGGGAGGTGTATCTTTTAAATGACAGGACTTAATGAAGCATAAAAGGATTGTAAACTGGAAAGTACTGTATACTTACAATGGATTCTTACATAGTCCCGACTGCCGCACTTGAGGAAGGAGAGTGCTGTGTATGTAATTTTTAAGTTCACGTTTAATTTACATATAGCACAATTCACTTTGGAAGGGCGGGTAGAGGGGTATTGTACATTTCTGTAAGTTTTGAGAAACGCAGAGTCATAGATGCACCACAACCAGGAGAACTAAACAACTCCCTAGCCAGGAAAATCCCCCTCCTGCTGCTGGCTTTGGAATCAACTACCCCCATCGCCGTTAACCTTGGCAACCACCTTCCCTTTGCTCTCCCTAGGATCTTATCATTTCCAGAATACACAGGGAATCATACAATATGTAACCTTTTGCGACCGGCTTCTTCCACTTAGCTGCATTTAAGGTCCCCTGTACTGTTGCAGCGGGAGCTCATTGCTTTCTCTCGCTCCCGTCATTACTGTAGCAGCAGCGCCGCGACTTGGTTATGAATTCACCTGCAGAAAGATAATGAAGGCTGTTTCTAGGTTCTGACGATTATGAATAATGCTGTTATAAGCATTTGCGTACAGTTTTTGGTGTGAACATGAGGTTTGATTTCTCTAGGAGTAAGTTTGCTAGGTCACGGAGTATAATTGAGTCTTGTTTTTTAAGCCAACCTGAGCATCTTTGTCTTTTAAATTGATGTGGTTAGACTATTTGTAGTTCACGTAATTATCATGGGTAGTAGGTCTGTGTTTTACTTGTTGCCTGTTTTACCCGTCCTCTTTTTTTCCCTTTTGTGTCTTCTTTTGGATTATTTGAATACTTCTTAGTATTTCACTTTAATTTCCTACTGGGTTTTTGAATAATATATCATTCTCTAATATGCATAGTGGTTGTTCTGGGGATTCTAGTATTCATCTATAACTTTGCACAGTTTACTTGGAGTTAATATTTTATAATTTCTGACAAACTGTAAAAATCTTATAGTTAAATAGGTCCCTTTATTTTTTCCTGTCTGTTGTATTGTCCATATGTATTATATCTAAGGACACGAAAACACAATCAGACAATCATACATATTCCTTACTTATAACAAACTTGATAGGAGAAAAGGTCTATTATATCTACCCAGATAATCATGATTTCTGTTGCTCTTTATTCTTGAATTCATAAGTTTCCCTCTTGCATTATTTTCCTTCAGCATAAAGAACCTTCATTACCATTTATTTTAATTTTTTAAATTTTACTGAAGTTATACTTCATATAAATGGCATCACACAGTATTTGTCCTTTTGCGTTTGGCTTCTTTTATTTAGTATGTTGTGCCATGTGTCAGAATTTTCTTCCTTTTTAAGGCTGAATAATATTCCATTGTGCATATATACCATATTTTGTTTATTCATCCATCGATGAACACTTGGGCTGCTTCCACCTTTGGCTATTGCGAGTCATGCTGCTGTGAACGTGGGTGTCTACTTCCACTTCTTTTGGGTATACACCCCAAAGTGGCATGCTTTTCTTTATATTCATGCCCCTCTTTCTCCTCCCGTCTTCTCACACTGATATTTCCGTAGGTCCTGCCCCTGGAAAACAAGATGAAAGATACCCGCCACTTCCCAGCTATTCTGTCTTTGGGAATGTCCATCATCACTGCCCTGTACATTGTCATCAGTGTTCTGGGCTACCTGCGGTTTCAAAATGACATCAAGGCCAGCATAACCCTTAACCTGCCCAACTGCTGGTAACTTTATGGGACCTCAGGTGGTGGGGACTTGGGGCTGGGTGGGAACAGTCAGGTCACTTCCTCCTCCCTTTCACAGTTGGCAAATGGAGGTCTAGAGAGCCTGCCCAGGGAGAAGCAGAGCTGCTGCTGGAGCCTGGGCTCTGGCCTCTCTGTCCAGGGAGCTCCTCCTTCAACCACAGCCTCTCACGCTGAGCGAGGCCTCGTTAGCTCAGTATGCAGGAGAACGTGATTTAGGAGAAAGGGAAGGGTCTGAGGAGGGCAAGAGGCAGAGAGAGGAGTCAGTGGGTAGCAACACTTCCATTATATTTGCAAAGACTGTGTTACACGTCTTACTTGCCACAGCCAATGGTACACATCCCATGTCAGAGTAGCTAGGATGAAAACGTCTCGAGCCCATGTCAATATAATTAAAACAGTTTGTGTGACCGATACTTTTGGGACAGAACTCGTACATCCCTCCACTCAAGACATATGAAGCCTGTCCCTATGCTCAGAATGACCCTCTCAACTATTGCCTTTCAAATCCATGATGCTTCAGTCTGTTTCACCGCCGTGACTCCCCCTTGGCTCTCAAAAGTCGCCTCCCCCATCACTTCAGACAAGGAAACTGCAGCCAGAGGGACCGAAGCCAGGGGTCATAGAAAGCATCACTGTTTATCGTCCCGCAGGTTGTACCAGCTGGTCAAGCTCCTCTACATCACGGGCATCCTGTGCAGCTACGCCCTGCAGTTCTATGTCCCAGCAGAAATCATCATCCCCTTTGCCACCGCCCAGGTGTCCAAGCACCGGGCGCTGCCTCTGGACCTGTCCATCCGCTTCACCATGGTCTGCCTGACATGTGAGTAGAGGGCAGAGAGAAATGTTGCTCTTTGTCTTGGAGCTCTCAGATGTCAGCCAGATGATAAAGGAGAGTCATATTAATCAGCGCTGATTGGGCACTAACTGTATTTCAGGGACAGGAAAAGGCCTTGCAGGTAGTAATTCATTTAATCTCAGGGACAACCTAACTCTTACATCTACCTAATTAGACAGATTTACTGCGGGACAGCCTGAGGAAGGGACACAGCTTATCAAACAACAATCATATCCAAGCTGATATTATGAAACACCTACTGTTTGCCAGCCACTGTGCTAAGCTTTCTTTTAGTCCATATTTCACTAGCTTTTATTCAGACCTGCAGGGACTCTTATGAGGTAGGACTATGATAAACCCTACTTTACAAATGAGAACACTGACGCAGGGAGTGATACGTATTTGGCTGAGACATGCCACAGGTGGGATTTGAATGCAAGTCATCTCATTCTAGAGCCAGCACCCTTCACCTCCAGGACAGAGGTTAAAAATGACAGTTGGTGAGTCTCTCCTGGCAGCAGAAGTGTGTTGTTTGACCCTCACAATGTATAAATATACAAATCTGGGCCAATATTGAAAATGTGGGAGAGCTCACATACAAATCCAAATTTCTAAGGTTTTGTAGGGGAAATGATTTGACAACTCTAGGGTCACATTCCCCATCGGTAGAAGCCAACTGGACTTGTCCCCTAGATGGGCCCCTGCTGACTAATTGGCTTCAGCTGCCCCCTCCGCAGGCTCCAGGCTCCAGGATCCCAGGTGCTTCATTTCTGTATCTCAGCGGGGCAAAGGAGCTGACAGAGATTCCTTCATGGAGAGTGACAGGGCCAGCTGTCCCTAAGGCTCCTTTTAATTCTGATTCTAAGAATCCCCCTCTTGCTTCTTGCTGTTCTAGACAGGCCATGTAAATCACTGGACACTGATCTTCCTTTGAAGTGATCTGTCCCCAGTTTACCCTAGGAGGCAGGGGCACTACCACTCAGAACCTCAGAGACTCCAGACAAGGGGAGGAATTTGTCCCAATATGAAGCTAGGAATTCCTGAAGCCGAAAATTGGAACTTCTGTATGCATTGCTCCAATCACTACATAAGGATCAATAACTTTCCTGAATGCTTTATATCGATGAACTTGTTTAAAATCTTAACATTTCGCCCTGGCTGGTGGCACAGTGGACAAGGCCCTGGCCTGCGAACCCAAAGGTCAGTGGTTCAATTCCCAGTCAGGGCACTTGACCAGGTTGCAAGCCAGGTCTCCAGCCAGGCCTGTAGCTGGAGGCAGGTGAAAGGCAACTGTACATTGATGTCTTTATCCCTCCCTGCCTCTCTTCCTACCCCTCTCTCTAAAAATATTAAATAAATAAATATATCATTTTTAAAAATTAAAAAAATAAAATAAAATCTTAACATTGTTTGAAATGTGATCCATACCTAAAAGGACAGCTATCACTTATCCCATTTTGTAGATGAGAAAGCAAGGTGAGAAAGAGGCAGGGACTCACCCATAGCCACACAAGAAGAAGCCAGAATCTTGCCTTCCAAACCCGTTTTCATAGTCATGTTCAACTTTTGTCTGTTTTATATATTGATATAGCCTACACAGTTGGAACAGTTCCCAACCAGCACTGTTAGTTAGTGTAGCTGAATCATTGAACATATTAGGATTCAAAAAGCACCTTAGTGACTTCAAAATTATTTTAAGCTAAAAACATTTGAATAAACAGCAGCCCCAGGGGAGAAAAAAGAGCAAATTTTATCTAAACTTTCTTTGCTGAATTAAGCAGGACTTTCCTAAAAAACAGAACTGCCATACATTCTCTCTCTGGGAGGTTTTCAGGGGGAAAAAAAAACCCCAAAAAACAAAAAACTAACCACCATTACACACTAACTACTTAAAAGAAACTTTATTTGAAAATGCCATCCATTCCACTTTTACATAGAGGCTCCGCCCTCTTCCTTTCACCTTATGAAATGGGGATATAAACCCCCATCTTCAGCTGTTCCAGGAGCTAATTCACCTGAAGTCTCCCCAGCCCTGAATAAACTTTATCTTTTGTCCTGTTAACCTGTCTATTGTCAGTTAAATTTGCAGACCCCCATCACGGGACCTAAGTGGGCAGTTTCCCCCCCAGCAATACGAATCTGTATATTTGAAAAATGATTGAAAGGAGACACACCAAGTTTTTATTGTGTAATGTCTTGTGCATGCAATTGGGGTATTACAGGACCGTCAGCTTTTTTCTTTATGTGACTGAATGTATGAGAGAAGCAGCTGTTTACGTTTTCAGAAAAGGATTTTAAAAACAAACTTTAAAAGTTTGGCTGAGCCTGGGGTGACCTATCTACCCTGTATCATCTCCTGCAGGCATCTTGGCCATCCTCATTCCCCGCCTGGACCTGGTCCTCTCCCTGGTGGGCTCCGTGAGCAGCAGCGCCCTGGCGCTCATCATCCCGCCCCTCCTGGAGATCACCACCTACTACTCAGAGGGCATGAGCCCCCTCACCATCGCCAAGGACGTCCTGATCAGCATCCTGGGCTTTGTGGGCTTTGTGGTGGGGACCTACCAGGCCCTGGATGAGCTGATCCAGCCAGTGCACCCTGTCGCCTTTCCCAATTCTACCACTTTTATTCAGTGATAATGGCTCCTCACCCTCCTCCAGCATGTGACTTTTAATTATATAGAACTCTTTTATATAAGCATTATCTTGATTTTGTAAGGACTCCCCAGCTACAAGGTGTAGATGCTCATTTAAAAATACCACATTTGTTTTGTTTATTCCTTTTCTTTCCATCTCTAGCTTTCTGATACATTGAGAGCTGTTCCATGGAAGAAGGAAGGCTCTCAATTCCATCCAACTCTGGCAATTCACATGGGTAAAGGTCACACTTTGAGTGGAGCTATGCAAGAAGAAAGTGGGGGCACCCAAATGGCAGTTTCTGGCTGAAGGAGGTGTGGCCGGCTAAGGTTGACCCTAATTTGATAGACAAAAGGTTCTGGTATGGTGTGCACAGTTCTGTCATCAAGATGGATAGGGCCAAGAGGTCCATGGTAAGCTGAAACTCTCAGACAGAGAAGAGCTGCCATATTTGTCAAGGGCAATACATTTTCTAAATCTCTGGATAAAGTTTTGGCGCAGTTCAAATATCCCAACAATAGATACGAAGAAGCAAGTAGGTGTGCCAATGGCAGGGGGAAAGGGGGTGGTGCTATTTTCCTCTTAAGTCTTTCAACATCTGGATTACTACTGTGTGCCAAGCGTAGTTCAAGGCTCTTGTAGTAGATTGCAAAAATGGCCACACATTCCTTTTGACAATGTGACTTTTCCGCTCCTCCCATCAAGAGGGGAAGTCTGCCCTTTGGATCTGGTCTTAGCCTTGGGTATGCTTTGGCCAATGGAATATTAAGTAAACCTGATGCAAGCAGATGTTTGGTGATGACTTGTGCATCAGGACTTTCATCTCTTGCTGTGCTGTGGAGCCAAGACCACCAGGTAAGGAAGCCTGGACCAGCCTGATGGAGATGCGAGACCATGTGAAGCAGAAACCAATTATCCCAGTTGAGCCCCGCTCCCCAGGTCTGCCAGCCTGCCAACTTCCAGATACACGAGTGAAGCCATTGTTGGATTCTACCCAGCCCCAGTGAAGCTGACCCAGACCATAAGAGTTGACCAGATGATCCACGGAATTGTGAGAAATAATAAATGCTTGTGATTTTAAGCCATAAGGTGTGGGAGTTTTAATGCAGCAGAAGCTAACTAATACGGTACTCTGAAGGACATCTACCAATGCATTAAAAAGGAATCCTTGCCCTCAAGAAGCTGGAACACTGTTCACTGAGACGAATGGCAGGTAAGCAACTAATCATAGGTCTTTATAAGGGCAGGGGACAATGACTGCTCCGAAGTACTCACGATGACTTTCCACAGGTGGTGCCATTGAGAACCTGGGTCTCCCAACATGGAATCTGGCCCTCCTTCTACTCAGTCCAGCTGCCTTGACATTCCAGTGCCCTCTCTCATGACCTTCGCTGGCATCTGGAGGCCAGTCAACCTGAGACCCCACCTCAACCTTCCTGGTGGTATTTGTTCCTTCCCCCCTTAAAATTTCTAAAATTGAGACAATGCCCCTAAATAACCAAGTTGATAGTATAGGCAGATCTGTAGTCCCAGGGGAGGGAGGTTCTCATCATACTTCTTTGTGGTTTATGGGAGTGACCCATGCTTCTTTCAGCCTCGGTTTCAAAAGAACATTTTCTGCTTACTTTCAAGTACCAACCTTCCTAGGCAGCTTAGGAAGATTTGGGGTGTGGTGGAGAGGTATGTGTCTGCCCCAAATCCCAAGTCCTGGTCTGCTCCTTTTTTGTTACTTTCTACCTGCGGAATTTCCAGAGGGTAGTTCAAGAGCACATGCCCTGCTCAGGTCAGGGATAAGCTGGCTGACCCCACCCAGAACCCACGGTCTGCAAGAATACCAGCCAGGAAATGTGACACTCAGCCCAGGCAGTGGTCCACAGCCTGCCTAGCCTGATGGTGGCTTATCACTGCCACTCTGTAGCTTCTGTGTTTCGTCGGTAGACCCAAAGGACTTCTGCTGATAGGTCAAAGCCTAGGCAAAGTCATCCTCCTGTCTTTGAACTTGACTCTCTCAACCTGCTCCACTATCATCCCATTCATCCTTGCTAGGTTTAACGTGGTCTTCTCTGTTGTTAAAAAATGGTCACACTCTTTCTCCAAGGACAAAACTCTGCTGCGCAGCATCATCAGGTTTATCTCATTATTTAGACCAATCTGGGTAAAGTCAAGTCTTAGAATGAAAAAATAAATTTAGCAATACTGATTTAACCAATAAAAGCAAGCTAGGGAGACTTATTAGTAATTACCAACAACACTAAAGACTACCAACCATTAGAACTGTGGTTTGTGTGTTGGGGATATTAAATTTTTACTTGTCTGGTACTGGCTTTTATACATACTGCCCCCACCCATTTAACTGACTGATTCTTTAACTTTTGGAACTTGCTATTGAGTCAAGAATCATAGAAAATCCTTCCTTCCCTCATTGAACACTTAACTGTTTTTCATAGGATTACCTCATTTGGCCCTGCAACATTTCTATGAAGTATGTATTGTCATCGCCCCCATTTTTAGACAAGGAAACAGGTTCAGAGATATTAAATAACATGCTGGCCATCAAACATGTAATGACAGATGTGTCCAGGACTCAAACATGTGTGTACCAACACTCCTCACTGCATTGTAGAGCCTAAGAGAGACCTTTGAACGGTGGTAATCAAAGTGGAAAAAATAGAAAAATTGTGTCAAATGGATTACACATGTATAAACATTAACAACCCAATAACCTCTCTTTACAAATAAGGAATCAGCCATAAAATAAAGGTGAGGGTCTAGACACTGGATGGTGAATCAGGAGCAAAGCAGGGTTTCCTTGCCACCTTACAATGGTGACTGATGCTGTTTAAATTCTTCATGGACTCAGACAGAAGAAAATGTTCCCTGCTTTTTATACATAGGTGTCCTGATTCTGATACCAAAATCTAGCAAAGCACACCCAAAAACTATGACCAAGTATAAAAATGCAATGACCTTAAACAAAATAATAGCAAATAGGACCTAGCAGCATATTAAAACATTTTTAAAACTGCACCCAAGGATATATTTATTGATTTGAGAGAGAGGGAGAAAGAGAGAGAGAGAAAATATTGATCAGTTGCCTCCTACATACACCCCAACGGGGGATCAAACCTACAACCTTTCCGTGTACATGATGCTCCAAGCAACTGAGCCACCCAGCCAGGGCAATGTTAGCACTTTTGAAATTAGACTGCACTTTTGAAAAATGGTTAAAATGGTAAGTTTTAAGTTATATGTATTGTATTACAATTTTTTTTATTTACTGATTTCGGAGACAGAGAGAAAACATTGATTTGTTGACCCACTTATTTTCGAATTCATCGCTTGGTTCTTGTACATGTCCTGACCAGAGATTGAAACCACAACCTTGGTATACTGAGATGCTGCTCTAACCACTGAGTTACCCAGCCAGGGCCTCACAGGCTTTTCAAAAGTTGTATCACGCATCAGGTTGGTGGTGGGACAAGTGCCTGAATGAAGTGCATTTAAATGTTCATGGCTGTCCTCTCTGGATGACAGCATGATTGTTTTTGTTTTGTTGTTGAGGTGAGCATAGCATTTATTATAATTTATCACTGTCTTATTGTTTCTTGTTTATGGTCATCTTCCTACTTCCTACTAAAGTGCAGACTCCTTGAAAGTGTTCGCTGCTGAGTCTGCAGGGCCTGCCTAACACAGAGCAGGCATTCACTAGTAAGTATGAAAGCAATGAATAAATGCATTGGGGAGGGGAAATTATTTTCAACTTGAGAAAAAGCTCTAGGGCATCAGAGGGAGGAAAACTCTCATTTGGTATTCAGGGGAAGGAAGAAGCTCATAGAGTTGATTTTGGAGCATTACTAAGGGTTGACATTGGGAGCAATTTTGTCCCCCCCTCCCCCATCTCCCATAATCTTCGTAGGTAACCCATCCAAACCATCCCAAATAAACCTACAGTCAAAGGACAGGGTGCCTGGCTTTGCTCTGCGAAGGCATCTTCAAGACTAGACTTCGGTCATGTCAGTCCCATCCTTCCTATTACGTAAAATCAGTGGAGTCATCTCTGACCCCTCCCTTTCCTTATGCCCCACATCAAGTCCAGCCTCCTCTTGGCTTTAGCTTCTCAGATATCCAGACTTCAGTCACTTCTCACCATCTCTTTAGCTACCACCCTGGCCTAAGTCTAGGGCACTGCAGTAGCCTCCTTACTTATTATAACAGCCTCCTGATTGCGGGCCTTCTTTTGCTCTCACCCCCATTCAATCTGCTGCCAACAAAATGGCCAGAGAGATCCTGTTAAAATCCAAGTCATGTCACTCCTCTCCTCCAAACCCTCAGTGAAATCCAGAGGCATTCCAGTGGCTTACAAGTTCATGCCCACAGCATTCCATCCATTTTTTTGTTTGTTTCTTCCACTTACATTGACTGCAGCCCTAGTGTAATCATGTCATTTATCCTTCAAGCCAGGATATTTTTGATAGTGAAAAGAGGCAATGTTAATAATTGCTAATTATTCATTGTGCCAGGACAACAAGCACAAACCAGTACAGTCCTGGGAAAACCAGGTGATGCCACCTCTACTCATCTCCCCTGTCCTCTGTGCACACTGAGCCAGCCACACAGCCTTATCATTCCTAAAATACCCCAGGCACTTTCCTGCCTCAGGACCTTTGCACTTATTCCTGCACTTGCTTTAAGTTCCTTTCCCAAAACATACACAGGGCATGTTCCCAGTATGGACAACAGTGCCAAGTATACAGGGGGTTGGAAAAGTAGATTAATAATAATAATAAATAATACTACAAGAATAAACTCTGTTTCACTGTACAACTATAAATCTACTTTTGCTCACCTCTGTATACTAGATGCTCAAAAAAGGTTTTTAACAATTTTTTAAAGTTTACTTGCACTTGCTTTCAAATAGGTGGTAGTCCATACACTCCTTCCATACAGCAATTGCGAGCACGTGGTATTTGAAATGGGCAATAAAAGGCAAGCTTCACCCCCACCCCAGGAAGGTGGTAGTAGCCTGTTACCCTCTGTGTGGCCACACCTGCATCCTGGGATTCTGCAGCACTTTATTGGCCAGGCGGCCTCCATTGTGAGGTAGTTCAGGTTTCTTTCTTGCCAAAGATAACGGAGCACTGAGCCTGGCCCCACATCCAGGCACCAGGACCTCCAGTCCAATGGTGCCTTCTTCCTCCCAGTCACACTGTTCACTTTGCCCTGTAGCTCTGAGGGCTAAACTGGGAGGGGCTGAAAGTCCAGGCAAGTCCTGGTATGTGACCGATCAAACGCAAGGGACATTGAGGGTCATCCTGAGATGAGACGCTCCTAAGTCCCCCGAAAGCCAAGTGAGGCATAGTCAACCTCAGCTTCCCCTGCCACCAGAGCTGGTTTGTCAGGAGAAAAACGCATGGAAGGCTGCTTTGAGGCTGCTGCAGACTTTAACCCTCGGCCACTACCACCCACCAGCTATGTGGCAGATGTCATTGCTTGGAAGGGACAACAACAATGAGACCAGCATTCTCGAGGACCGGTCCAAGTCAGCCTCTGAGAGTAGCAGTAACAGCAGTTCAGAGGATGTCCAACCTGCTGAGGAAACCAGTAGATTGTCGTAAGTGACTACACTGCCCTTCCAGGTCTGAGGTCCAGCGCTGTGGCCCTTTTAGCCCGGGCCACACCTCTTTACGCACTAACCCCCGTTAAACAGGAGACAAATGGGGGAAAGACGAACCTCCAGAAGCTGAGAAGGTTGATCTGTGTGGCTCTGGGCATTACACCTGCTGCTCAGTTTTTGCAAAGAACCCAGAAAGAGGAGCCATCCCCAGTGTGAGCTTCTTGATTCCAAGGAGTTTTGTGTCTTAGGCTGGCTCCTCTTTCTGCCACAGTTTCAGGCTGCTTTCCTCTCCTACATCTGCTAGTCTTCGTTTTTCTCTTTGTCTCCCCCTCCCTCCCAACAGCAAACCCACCTGGGAAACAAGAGGTCACCTCCTGGCCCCATGTGCCATAGACTGGGAAACCTGGAACATTGTCTTAGGACTTCATTGCCAACCAGACTTTTACCTAGTAATCAGATCAGATAATAGCCATGGACATAATGAAATTATAAATGACAATACTCTGGTGATAAAGGTGTCTAGAAATGCCCTCTCTCGTGTCCTTTTGGGAAAAAATGAAATTGGCACCTTTGTAGATGGCATTGTTGCACTGTATTGCAAATCCTAATGTAGATTTATATAAAACATATAAATACTTTTTGGCGTATGCTTTCTCTGAAAGTACACACATGTGCACGCACACACAAAATTGTTGTCAGAAAGAGAATTGAGAGATAGAGATTTATATTCACTATATAAGGGTTTTTGGTTATTTTTATCTTACCTTCTCAATTTTATACTCTGTTACTTAGGGGCGTTTTAAGTATAATTAAATATAAATATATCCTTTCATCAAAATAATACTGTTTCTAGGAATTTTTCCTGATAGGATAACATAGGTATGCATGATGATCTTATTGAAGCACTAATTATAAAACTGACAATTCAGACACAATAATAGATCATTTAAAGAAAGTATCATACACATATATAATAGAACACAATACAGCCATTAAAAGTGACGAAGGAAATCTACGATTATGGAAGAATGTATGGGACATACAGGAAGTTAGTTTAGGATATAGCGTTATAACAATTCTCTTTGTGTAAAATTGTGTGCATTTAAAAGCAAATAGGGATGCCCAAAAGAATGTTAATCAAAATGTTAAAGGTAATTATTCCTATTTGATAAAATTTTGAATTTCCTTTTATAATAGTGATGTAATATTTTTCAAGGAAAAAATGTATTATCTTTTTTAATTCCCCAGGATTTCCTCATGTGCATTTTACTCTCTAAAGCCTTGATCTTAGAGATCAGAGAGGCTGTTGGCTATGCTCAGTGGTTTCTCCAAAACCTTGCCTTGCCTTTCCCAAGAAATCCGATTCAAGTGGACCCACATGCTGTAGGAAAGAAGTGAGGGGAGGAGGGAAGAAGGAAGGGAGGGGGAGACAGAGCGCATCTTTTGGGAAAATTATCATTAAAAAATTGACAAAACATTTTTAAAATTTTTCCTTGACTTATTTTCTAATAATTCCAGTTATCAAGAAATAAACATGAGCTCTTAGAAGTGAAGGGACAATGGAGGCCCTCATGCTTAGGTATATAGACTGAACTAACAGAGATGCAGGAAGCCACAGAAGTCCCAAGGGCCTACCCACCCTGTCTCTGGACCCAATCCTCTCCCAGCTGGGCACTGAAATGTAAAAGCATGGCACAGCTCTGACTCCCTTACTATGGGACAGAGACTGCCTCTGCAGAATTTGCTGTGTGACCTTGGTCAGTTTATTTCCACTCTCCTAGCTGCCTTCAGACAGTTCAAAGATTGCACTAAGAGGGACCCCTTTGTTCCTTGAGGAGGAGGGGGCATCTCTTTCTGCTTAAACTAGTCCTTGCCTATGTTTTGTCTATCAGCCCAGGTATGCTTCCTCTTCAAAGAGGCTCTTTCTAACAGGTGAGCACAGCAAGGCCAAACCAAAGGTGGTAGTAATGATGATGTGATGAAGATGGTGATGGTGATGATGGTATGATGATGATTATGGTAATGATGGTGGCAATGCCACACCTCTGCGAAGCACTTCACCATTCTAAGATTCATCATTTCATTACTTCTTCTGATTCTTACCATGTCCCTGGAAGGGAGGCAGAAGCAAGAATTATTCTCTCCCTCTTTCTCTCTCTTTCTCTCTGTCAGCAGATGAAGAAACAGACGTCAGTAGTTAAGGGCCTTCCCAAAGTAGTAAGTAAATGCAGTAGGTTAATGGCAGAGTTCAAACTCGGAGTCCAGTGCTTCTTACCTCTGGGTTCCATGCTCCTATACTCAACTTTTCATTTCAGTTCCTTTTTGATTCCCTTCTTATCATCCTGTCCCCACCTTCCCTCTCCCTATTGGGTTGGCGCTGTCAGCACAGGTGAAAACATTAAGAACCCTGGTACCGAACACCTTCCTGGGCCCCAGTAAGCATTCTGAGTCGACCATAGCAATGTTACTAAATTTTACTCAATACATAGAATAGAATACGTTCATAATGATATCGGTTGAGTAAGTAGACGAAGGAGTGAATCAGAACTATAAATACTCCATATGAGGTAAGAAATTATGTTTTTTCTAGGGAGTGAATTAATCAACAGCCTGGCACCAATAATTACTCAGTAAGTTAAGAAAATTATTAAGTTTGCACTTGTCTATCTAAATGCCGCACCTAGTGGGTCTCAATAAATATTATTTGAGTGCATACATCATGAAAGAAACCACCGGATGAGTTCATGAATAAATTGGTACTAGGAAGCTATCCAGATGGTAGCAATTGTTAGCAACTTTTTACTTTAAAGCTTGGTGCATGCCAAACATTTGATGAGCTGTCTGAACTAGCAGCAGCCCTGGGTCAACTGCTCCAGGACAGATCCTGAGACTTGAGTATTAAACCAGTCCTCTTCACCAGGTTTTGTCACTCTCCCCAGCAGAGGGTGCTGCAGACACAGGAAGGAGGCTGGGCTTTTTGGGCCACCCTTCCCTTCCACTAATGTTCCCCTCTTGTCTCCCGATCTCCCCACCCAGGATGATGCAAACCCTGATCCATTTATGGAAGTGCAACATTGGCACTGGGCTCCTGGGGCTTCCCCTGGCCATGAAAAATGCCGGCATATTGGTAAGAAGGATCTAATGATGAGAACTACCTTTATCCATTTAGGGGAATGGGGCAGTGGGTCCGTACAGCCTTTGCACTGTTGATCAATGGACAACTTGGGACACCCTCTGTAAGAGTAAATGTATTTTCGGGCATTAATCCACAGGAGCCCACCTGGAGCCAAGTGGAATGTGCCTGGAGGAGACAGGACATGCTTCTTTTCCCAGTTTTATTGAGACATCATTGACAGGCAGCTCTATATAAGTTGAAACTGTACCACATAATGACTTGGCTTATAGATACTGCAAAATGATTACCGCAATAAGTTTAGCTAACATTCATCCTCATGTAGTTACAAAATCTGTTTTTCCTTGAGGTGAGAACTTTTAGGATCTACTTTGCAACTTTCAAAAACACCATATGGTGGAGTTAACTAAAGTCGCCAAGCTGGACACAACATGCCCCATACCTATTTATCTCCTAACCAGAAGCTCGTCCCTTTTCACCACCTTCATTCAATTCCCCCACCATCCCACCTTTATCCCTAAGACCCACCCACCATCCTCACAGGAAGGTGCACAATCAACTTGGCTGCAGCCCCTGACACCTGTCCCCGGGATTACGTCCCGCCCATTTCACTCATTTACATGAGTAGCCTGGCCCCTGCAATTGCTTGGATACATGGCTTCTGTGTCAGCCCATTTGATTGATGCTGAGAAAGTGACTGGGAAGATGAGGCGACACCTCCTCCAGGCCCACACACTCCCTGCCACCCCCACCTCTGTCTTTCCTTATGCCATTCTCTCCTCTCTCCTCTTCAAAACTTGACTATTTTCCATTAACACTAACACCACCTTCCCCTTCTATTTTTCCAGAACATATATGTATGTACTCACCTGTAATTCTTACAGCACTTATAAAGATGAGACATGCTTATTAAAAAAAATATTCCTATTTTCCTTCCTTACCTGAAAGCTCTGCATGCAGGAACTCAGATTTATCTTACCCCCTCCCCACAGTACCTACTGTAGACACTGGCACATGGGAAGTCCCAATTCGTGTCCATCAAATTGAATTGATGCCAAACAGATTATTTTCATTTGATTGAAGTGAACTTCTCCTCCTCTCCAGGCCCGATAACTGGTCCCCTTGGCTAAAGAAGGCATATTGGGACCCTGGCTCCTGTCACAACTTCCAGTCTGTGGCAGCTCTCACCCAGGGATGTGGCTTTTCCCTTTGTAATTCTCAGGGTTCTAGAACTCCTGAAGAGGGTTATTGTCATATGACCTTCAGCCACACTATCTTTGCCAGTGTGGGACTTGCTGTGTAAGATCGCTCTTTGATCCTTTGATGTTTGCTTTGTAAGAGTCATTGGATGATTTCTTTAACCTCCATCTACCACCAGAACCTCTGACCATAATTCATTTGAGAAATAATATTGAGCACCCATTAGGTGCATGCTGAGGCCCTGGGAATACTGAAGTAAGACCAAGGCTCTGCTGGATGGAGGCTACATTCTAGTGAAATTTAGTGATGCTCTTGACCTCTCATTTGTTTCCTTATGATAGATCATATTATCTCAGGTCATGCCTACAAAGGCATGAGTGTGCAGAACAAAGGAGGTGAGAGAGACCCTCTTAACTCTATGCCTATCCAATCACATCTGGGAGATTATGATTAATAATAAGTCCTGCTTTTAAATCTCTTCCCACATACTAAAAAAAATGAAACTATATAAGAAAGTATGTTCATTAGCTTGATTACAGTAATCATTTCACCATATATATGTATATCAAATAATTATGTTGTGTACCTTAAATATTATCATTTTTATTAAAAATAAAAGGGATATTGATAAATTAGACATGTGGAGCAGTGATTCTCAACTGAAGACAACTTTTTATCCCTCCCACAAAGACATAGACAATATCTAGAAATATTCTTGGTTGTCATAACTTGTTTGGGGGGTAACATGCCACTGATACCTGGTCAGTAGAGGCCAACAGATGCTGCTAAACATCCTAAAATATACAGGACAGCCCCCATAACAAAAAATCACCTGGCTCAAAATGTCACTAGTGCCTCTGTTGACAACCCAGCACTAGAGAACAAAATTCTAAGACCGGAGAGGTAGTGAGTGCTCTGTCACTGGAAGCTTCCTAGCAGAGGTTGGGCAGCCACTTTGCAGTGATGCTAAGAAGGACATTTATGTCAAAGCATCTGGAGGTATAAGAGTGGAAAATTGTAACCCACCTGACCATTCTTTTGACATTATTTCTGTAATGTCAAAATGACTCTAATAAGTATTAATAGCTTGTTGACTGGCTAATTCCTAGAAACTATTTGCAAAAGATAGACTCTGAACTTCAAGCGTCCCAGCTCCAGGAGATTTGTTGACCTTCACCCATGGAGCCAGATGACATAGAACGAGGATGACTAAACCAGGATGACACACACAAGCCCATCACTTACCTTACTGGAACGGACTGTGCTCGTCTGCATGAAGGGGACTTTTCAACCCTCTCCCTTGATCTGTGTTCTGTTCCCCTTTCCCTCCTTATGAAAACCTCTGCCTCCAATGAGATAGGAAGATGGGCTTTGAGACTTGAATCCTCCCTCTTCCTAGGAGATGGGCTTTGAGACACGAGCACCCCATCTTCCAAAGAGCCAGCATCTGAATAAACCACCTTGCATTACATCAGCACCTGCCTCTCGAGTATTGGCTTTCATAGTGATGGGCAGCAGGACCTGTGTTTGGTTACAGAAGCAGGACATTTAGGCAGGGGCTCTCATCCCAAAGGCAGCTTTATCCTGAGAGGGGTCCCAGCACCCAGGCTAGTAGAGGGCCGGGTGGGGAGCGGCCAGTTTGCAGCTAACCATCCCCCACTTCTCCTTTGCCCTTCAGGTGGGTCCTATCAGCCTGTTGGCCATCGGGCTCCTCACCGTGCACTGCATGGTCATCCTGTTGAACTGTGCAAGTCACCTCAGTGAGAGGTGAGAGTCCTGCTTCTCTCTTACCCCGGTGCCAGGCCCTCCCTGAGGGTGTGTTGAGTTTCCTTTGACAAGTGACCCAGTTACCTGGCCATTCCTTCAAGCCAC
The DNA here is from genome assembly GCA_004026585.1 of Noctilio leporinus. Lineage (NCBI taxonomy): Eukaryota > Metazoa > Chordata > Mammalia > Chiroptera > Noctilionidae > Noctilio > Noctilio leporinus. The sequence continues at coordinate 39,960 of PVIW01010617.1, forward strand.
CGCCCTTGCTGTTCCAGATTCTACCGAGGTGGTGATAAAGAACCTCAGAGGAAACTGAGGTTCAAGCCCTCTGCTGCTGACTAGCCGGACCACACCGTCAAGTTCCTGCACCCCTGAAGCTAGAAAGCTCACACTGATAGACAATTCAAACCTGCTCTATAAACCGCCATGCACACGCAAGATACTTAGAGGGGTCTTTCTTCCTCTTCCTCTCCCCACCCTCAACCTCCCCCAACTCCAGTACCCATGCCTTGTAAGGGTAATTTGTTCTATTCCAGGGAAATCTTTTGGGGGACAATTTAGAAAAAGTAAAACACTTAGCAATGAAATGACTAGTTCACAATGACTTCAGTCATTCATAAAGCATGCAAATGATACATGGGGTTTATATTTTTAACACTTCAATGCAAAGGAAAGACAAAAGTAATGAAAACCAACAATGCTGAGAGTTTCCTATTTATACGCTGTCAATTCAGGGATGGTTGGTGATTTCTTAGAGCCTACCACCGGGTGGCTCTCTAACCATAGCCTTCAGCTGTTCCCAAGGCATTTAAGTCCAAACTGGTCATCAGAGAGGTGCAAAAAGGCTTCCAAAAGTCAAACTAGAGTTAGCAAATCAAACTCCTCGTAAAGCCAATCTATCAGACCCAAATAGGCGTCTCTAAAGAATGTATCAGTCACACCTAATCTGTGGAGCACTTTCCAGCCCACAAAACACTGTAAGAGCACTTACTCATTCGATAATTAAATTTATTGCACAATTCTAGGGTACCAGGCCGATGGCGAACGTTTTGCCAGCCTTCTCCTACTTACTCCTCACAGTAACCCTTTTATGGCACTATTTTTATTCCCATTGTACCGAAGAGCAAACAGAGACTTAGATGTGAGCTAAATGCCTTGCTCGGGTTCACAGAACCCCTATTTCAAGACCTCTCTGATTCCATTGAAACCATTTTCAAATCTTTTCTTCCCTCGTGTCTGCTGAGACTATGATATCACTGAATAGGCTTCTAATATCTGTATCTTTCATGGTAGCCCTCTCCTGGTATATATATATATTTTTTGATGACTTTTTTCCCCCCATAAAACAGAGTTTACAGGCTGATTGCCTAAGAGCTGACTATGGCCTTGAGATATGATTTGGGGCAACTTCTACAGTTTTGGCTTTGTTTTGTTTTAGCCTAAAAACATAGAGGTTTCACATTTTAAATAATCTTCATCTCCTTGCCAGTGAGGCCATCTGGCACCTCTGAGGCTTCATTCCTTTATCATTCAGTTGAAGCCAAGGCTCAGCCAACCCCTGTTAGGATTAAGACGTGTACCAAGGGTTTGCCACTGTCTCCACGATTCTCAGCGTCCACACCCAGCCCCTCTGACCACATTACTGATGCCAGTCTGGGCCCCACAGCTTTTGAACTTGTGAATCCTCAGACTCATCTATTTACCAGTCCTATGCAATGTGGCCTCCTTTATACCTGAAATGCCAAGCCCAGTGAGAAATGATTAAAATGGAAGGATGATGCCCCCTTCCCAACACATCCTCAAATCCATCTCTTACTGTCTCCTCCCCCAAACCCAGGCTGACTGTGCCTAGGGGAAAAAACGGAGGCTCAGAAATCTAAAGAGACTTCGCAAGGTTGTCTTAGAGGGCATGTTGGGGTCTAAACCCCAGCTTTCTGACGAGTCTGGGGAGCTTTATCTCTCCCGGCAGTGAACCCCAGGGGACTGGCCCTCAGCAGCCTGCGGCTACTCTCCCTGCAGAGACCGATCCTCAGCAGGGCCTGCCCCACCCTGAGGAAGGGCCACCTAGAGAAGGGACAAGATAGGCTGGGGCATGGGTGCCACATCCTCTTGCTGGGCAAGAGTCTGAGTATCACCTTTGTGTGGGATCTGGTCTGGGGCAGGCCTCGCAAATGTCCCAACAGTGTCAGCCATGGGAAGCAGTGAGTGGAAGCCCAGAAACCCAGACCCCTGTCTCCCCACTCCCCCCTCCCCCTGGCCAGATGTGCACACCTCATACCTCTCACATCCCCTCTTTCATGGTTTGCAGGTCTGATCAATTCGCCACTCCTGTTTACCATTTTTGCTAATTTTTAAATGTTTATTTTATTGATGGTGCTATCGCAGTTGTCCCAATTTTCTTTCCCTTTGCCCCCCTCCACTCGGTATCCCCCTTCTCCCCAGCAATCCTCCGCCTTAGTTCATGTCCATGGATCATGCATAAAAGTTCTTTGGCTTCTCATTTCCTTTGCTATCATTACTATCCATGTGACTATTCTATTCCTACCAATTATGCTTCTTAACTCCTGTACCTTTACCCCCATTTTCCCCTTCCCCCACCCCACTGATAACCCTCCACTTAAATATTAGTGTTTTAAAAAACTGCTATAAAAACTAGGAAAGGAACGCTCCTCAAAGTATACTGTTATAAAATATTTCCGTAATAGCGCTGCCAGAAAATAACCAGAATGTTCCATGTTCGCACACAAATATGTAACAGTTACTTACTGTGGGAGTAAACTGTACTTTTAACAAAAATGTTCTAAGTTACCCACTTCTCGTCCTTTCCCTAGACTGCAAAAGACGTTTGTGAACTATGGAGAGGCCATGATGTACAGTCTCGAGAGCTGCCCGAACACCTGGCTGAGGACCCACTCGGTGTGGGGAAGGTAGTAGTCATAGGTGCATAGTAGGCTCCTTACAGCAGCAGCAACACCGGCAGTAACAGTCCTCACCTGCTCTTCCTTTATTCCTAGTTACGCAGGTTTTAAATGAATATTATCTTGTTATTACAAACTATATCTACAGAGAGTATCTTCCGATAGCTCCATCGAAGAAGTAATCACTGCTCTCTAGTCAGTCAGTGTTCCTTTAGGTTCTGCTCCTCGGCGTGTATGTGAATATATGTGTGGGAATGAAAATAACAATTTTGTTCTATGTGCTCTTGTACATTAATTAAAATATCTTTGGGCCATCTGCTCTTTCATCTAATAACATGTTTCAAATTTCCTTCCATGTTGGGACAGAGGAATCTCCCTCATTACTTTTTTTTTTTAAATTTTATTGTTGTATTACATCCATCCCCTTTTTGCTCCCCTCTGTCCCCCTCCCC
>PVIW01010618.1:0-43051 GCA_004026585.1 Noctilio leporinus
AAAAAAAAAAAAAAAAGGATGGGGGGAGAACGTCACAAGACAAACAGAAATCAATATTAATAAAGAAAGTTTTTAGCTGTGTGTTCCCCCTTTATGATTTCTGATTGGTCCAGTTGGAGCCAGAACCTGTGGGCTTTACCAGGAAGAAAAGGAAAAGAAAAATTTAAAAAAAAAAGAAAAAAGAAAAAAAAGAAAAATAGAGGAAGGAAGAAAAGAATAAAGAAAGGGTTTAGAAAGGCTGGGGAAGGGAGGAATACTTAGATTGAGGACTGGGAATGTGTTATAGCCACAGAGTGAATAGACTTTAATTCGAGAGTAGGGGATGGTCTTGGGTATTTAGGTGGATTGAGGTATGGGGGAGATTAAGAATATGTGAGGAGTAACTTTTGCAAAGGATATGTGGGGGCTTAATAGTTCATATTGCTCTCGGTATAACTCAGGTGCTTGAAATTGGCAGCAATCCCTTTCCTGATGCTGCCTCTTTTTCTTGGTCAGGACTTTACAGTCTATAGTCTATATTATAGCCAGTCTTGGCGCGTGGCAGGGCCTCTGATTGTCACAGTAGGGCTGATTCTGAGTGTCCGCCCCCAGGTAGGCTGGGCCTTCAGCAGCCTTGCTGGGTTTTAGGGCTGCCGATGTTCTGGAGCCGGCAGGCAGCCCCCTCCCACTCCCGGCGGTTTCTTGCCCAGGACACGCCCCCAGCACTTCTGCAGGGCAGCCGGCAACTTTGCAGGTCCCTGTGTCGACTGGCCCCGCCCCCGCAGTTCTGGGAAGAGGGCGGGCCTGTCTGTCAACACTGTCCGGGGTCCGCCTACATTGTCCTGCCCTTCCGGGCGAGCATCACGCCTCCAAGCCAATCAGCTCTCCGCGGAGTCCTTTACGCGGCCTCTGCAATGAGCCCCTCCCAGTCGTGGGCGGCGCGGCCTTTGTCTCCGGCAATGGCGGGTCGCCCGCCACTAGTTCCCGGCTTGCCGGCTCTCTGGCTCGCTGCCTGGAATTTCCCGTGGAGCCTGGGGTCCTGGGTGTTTGCGCAGGGCTGGGCCTCCCCCCTCACAGGGGCTTCTAGCTGCTGTTTCCCCAGTGGCCCAGCAGCTCCGCTTTTGGCCCTCTCGCCGCTCCCCCGCTCCGGCTTCCCGCAGGACTCTTCTCCTCCACCTCTAGCCATGCGCGGAGCCTCCTCTCCCTGTTGCCGGGGTGAGTCTCTCACACAGTCCCTCCCCTGCAGGAGTTCAACTCCGAGTTCCCTACGGCTTTCGCCCTCGCCGCCCGCACTTCACTGTTGAGACTTCCAGTCGCCAGGGAGCCCAAAACTGGCCCCAGTCAAACGCGCCCCTCCGGGCAGAGCCGCCCCTGCCTGGAGCCGACCTCGGCCGCCAGCCGGTCGGTCGGGAACGCCTCACCTACTGTCCTGCTGGTCTCCTCCGCCCCTGGGCCGTGCTCCCCTGTGTCCAGACGTTGCCCGTTCCAATCCCCAGGGTCCTGAAGACGTCTCAAGCTCCCTATCCTGTCCTCCAGCTGCTTTGGTACTCGAGAACACCATCAGCACCGCTCTCTACTCGGTCGCCATCTTCCCTCCTCTATCAAGAATTACTTTTTAAGTAATGTTAATTGCATTATTACTAAATACATGAGCAAATACATTTACACATATATAAAATTTTACAAATATTTAAAGTATATACTGGATTTTGAAGAGTTAATACAAAAAATTTAAAATGTCTGTAGCTTATATAATTATTACATGTTAAATGATAATATTTTAGATATAGTATATTAAGCATTTTTCTTCTTCTTTCCTTTAAAATTTATTTTATTCTGGAATGCTATTTTCTGAAATATATCACAGAAATAGTGTATTGCAGAGCTCACTTTTGTGAAAGTTGTCCTAAAGACAGTGCCAAACTCATAGGAAAACATGAATTTGATTTCTGAGTCAGATCCCATCCCTCCAATAATACAACTCAACTTTATTTTAAGCTACTGGAACTACAACATATTCTTTTTGGGGTCTTCCATCTTAGATAGTAGATTGGGGGATTTTTTGCCATGCAGAAGTTTTATTTCTTTCAATACCCTCTGTTTCTTCTCTACATATATTTTTACTAGTTGAAGCTTTCAGAAATAATGGCACCTGCCATGCTCACCTAGTCCCTGCAGAGCAGAAATTATGACATTTTCTTATTTGAGGTAAATACAAACAAACAAACAACAACAACAACAACAAAAAAGCCCTGGGATTTTAATAATTTTGTAGAATAGTATTCTAGCTATTTTTTAAACTTATGGTTGACTTTCTACATGGCCGTAAACTAATCACTGAACTATTTAAAAGTCTGTTGAGGTAGAGATTAGGTACATTCATGTTTGAATAATGTTTACTATAGTATAGCATTAATACATTTTCCTAAGCATCCCCAGTTTGAGGGCCATCACTGCTAAAAATGCTTATTTCCACAACCTATCCAGAATTAATCTTCACTATCAGCAGCTTTTCTAACCTAAACATTGACTAATTTTTCAACACACCAACTACCAGTTGGTTAATATTTAAAACATAGATTGCTAATAAAATCTATATATTATACACCCACAAACAAGTATACATTTTGTAATAGTGAACAGGAAAGATAGCATATATTCTATGTAATATACATCCACATTTTCTTACTCTTTTCTTTTTCCTTAGATGCATTTGATTTTTACTAAGAGTTATTTCAAGTAACTTGATTTTCCCACTTTAGGGAATACTTTCAACCTAAGAAAACTTAGTCTGCAATAACGCAGATACAAAAAAAAAATAAAAATTACACATTATTTAATAAACTCTATTTATAACAAGATTACTTAAAGCATTGATAAGTTAAAGTTAGTTCTTATCTATTCAGCCATCCTATTCCTTTGATTGGTGCATTTAATCCATTTACATTTAAGGTTATTATTGATAGGTACTTATTCATTGTCAACTTTTGCCTTTGCACCTGTGTTCCTCTTTGTCTCTTTCTGTTTCATTATGTTCTTAAAGCAGACCCAATGCTGGGTTGGTAGAGATGTAGTCTTTTTTTTTTTTTTTCCTAAGATTTTATTTATTCTTTTTAGAGAGAAGGGAAGGGAGAGAGGCAGAGAGGGAGAGAGACAATAATGGATGGTTGCCTTTCACCTGCCTCCAGCCACAGACCTGGCTGGAGACCTGTCTTGCAACCTGATTATGTTGCTCTGGCTGGGAATTGAACCAGTGACTTTTGGGCTGTCAGGCTGGCACCTTATCCACTGTGCCACCAGCCAGGGTTTTTGTTTTGTTTTTTTTTAAATTTAATGTTATTGTTGTTGTATTACATCCATCCCCTTTTTCCTCCCCTCTGTCCCCTCCCCACACCCCCTCCCAGTCAATCCCACTTGTTGTCCATGTCCATGGTTCTTCTATGTTAGTTCTTTGACTAAACTGCTCCCCTCCTTTGCCTACTCCTCCCCCCTCCCTCCTCACCCTCTCCTATGCCCACTGAAGGTCTATTATTGTATTCATGTATCTGGTTCTGTTTTGCTTGTTTGTTTTGTTCATTATTGTCCTGTAATGGGTGAGGTTGGAGATGTAGTCTTTTATCCTTCTTTTGTCTGAGAAATTAATTATTTCACTTTCCATTTTGAATAAGAGCCTTGCTGAGTAGAGTAGTCTTTGGTTGTAGGCCTTTGTTTTCTATTGTCTGGAATATTTCTTGCCATTCCCTTCTGGCCTGAAGTATTTCTGTTGAGAAATAAATTGATAACCTTATCAGAGCCTTCTTGTATGTTAATAGTTATTTTTCTCTTACTGTTTTTAGGACTCTCTTTGTCTTTCAATGATATCATTTTAACTATGGTATGTCTTGGAGTGGGTCTATTTGGGTTCATCTTCCTTGGGACCCTCTGTGCTTCCTGAACTTGCCTGAATTTTTTTCTCCTCAAGTTAGGGAAGTTTTCTGTCATTACTTTTTCAAACAGGTTTTCTATCCCTTGCTCCTCTTCTCTTTCTGGTATCCCTATGATATGGATATTATTGCATTTCATGTTGCCCTGCAGCTCTTTTAAAACCTTCTCATTTTCATTGCATTTTCTGGGAATAGTTTTCTACACTGTCCTCTAACTTACTTATCTGATCCTCTGCTTGATTTAGCCTGGTTTTGAGTCCTTTTACAGGTTGTGTGTGATAAATTGGCAAATTTTAGTAAACTAAACAACATACTACAAAAGTTATATTTGAAATAATTTATTATTATATGTAAATAATACATAAACAGAGTCATTATTTTTTAAATTGTTCCAAAAATTCTCCATTTGCTGCAATAATACACTTGATTCAACTTGGGAATCTTGAGCATGCTTTAATTAACTTTTCTTTATCCATGGACATAGTAATATTTTCAAGCTTAGCTTTAACAGACTCTTTATTGGAATGAGGTTGTTTATTAACTTCTCTCTCACAAATATACCATACATGATAGTCCAAAGGATTTGCATCTGGTGAACTAGAAGGCCAGATTTTCTTTGGCCAGAATTCAGGAACATTGACATTGAGACATTCTTGCACTTTTTTGGCATTATGTGCTGGTGCACCATCTTGTTGGAAGATGAAATGACATCCATTTGCAACTTGGTTCATCCGTGGTATAACCACTTCTCTCAAAACATCAGGTAAATATCAGCAGTCACCTTCAAGCCTTGTGGACAAAAATGTGGGGTCATAATATCTCCTTCATTGCTGACACCTAACACCATCACTGTAGCAGGAAATTTCATTTTCATGACAATTGGGACTTCATTAAGATACTCACAGAGCCACCTGTTGTCTATTCTATTAACTATTTGGTCCTCCTGACAATTCTTCCCATTGGAGAAGAAAATCAAAGGATTTTTTTTTTTTTTTTTGAAAATTTTCAATTTTGTTAGCAGTTTCCTTGTTTTTTCAAAGCACCTTTTCTTTGTCTTCTGTGTCATAAACTGGCCTCTTCTAAGAACAATCTGTAGCTGATATCTTCAGCAATAATCCTGTGAACCATTGCATCCAACATCTGTAGTTCTCTTGCTATGGAGCGCATTGACTTTCCTGGGTCTTCATTGATGGTCTCCTGGATTCTATGTACAATATCTGGACTTGTATGATCCTTGCCTTCCTTATGCATTTTACTTGTTGGTGTGGCTATATCAGAATCAGCATCACACACCTTCTTCACATTGTCAACTGTATATAAAGGGATGTTATTGAAGTCTGCAATTTCCTTAGCAGTTGGCCCTGCACACAGTCCAGAAATTATGGTTACTCTAACATCATATTCCTTTAACATGATGGTTCTCTCAGAATTTAATACTTTATGTCTGAAACAATGATGTTAAATCATTACCTTAGAAACATAGTTTTTTAAAATTAATAAGAAGCACATGAAATAAGGAGATGCAAAGTTATTGCCACTTTATTGTACACAACCTGTAATGTTTTCTTCAATTCAAAAATTGTATTCTTCATTTCCTACTGGCTCTTATTGATAGTTTCTATGTTGTTTTTTTTTTAAATAGTAGTGTAGCTGTCAATAAGTTCTTTATAGCTTTTCTGGAGTTTTTTGTAGTTCCCCTGGAGTTGTTTGTAGTTCTCTTTGAGCTGACTGAGCTCATTGAGCTTCTCTATAATCATTATTTTGAATTCCATATCTGATAGTTTGTTTGTCTCTATTTGATTTATCACTCTTTCTGGGGGGTTGTTTGTTTCCCCACTTTAGGTGAGTTTTTGTTTCTGCTTGTTAGATTGGTCTGCTTTGACTTTTTGTCTTTGTACTGTGACCTTATGTGGTGTAGAGATGCACTTTCTTTACTTCTGGATCTACCCCTGGTGATGTCAGCCTTTGTCCCAGTATGGACTTAGTCAGCCTGTTGGAGGTTACCAGAGATTCACTATTTTTGTCTTCTTCAGTTGTTAATGCAGTTAATCTGTGATCAAGTGTGGCACCACTGGGCAGGGAAGATTAATTCCATTGTTAATCCAATTAATCTATGATCAGGGCTCAGGTTTAGGCTCTGCCAGGCTGGGCAGATTAATTACTATGGGCAGGGCTGCTACATCCCCTCAGGCTACCACCACTTGGAGGAGTGGTCTGCCTGCTGTATGGCAGATGGGTCATCACTGGGACCTCATTGTTCACTCTCATTTCTCTCCTCAAAGCCACAACCCCAAATTATCCTTAAGTATTTTTAGTCCACTCTGCCCTCCCTCCACCAGAGCCCAGGGTAAGTAAGTGGGTGCCAATGTACTTTTGTGCATGGTCCCTTAAGAACTATGTCTCTAGCTGCCTCTTTCAAGCCACTAAATCTGGTGGCTTTTTTTGCTTTTCAGAGCTGGATGCTATTTCACTCTCAGCTTTGTTGCTCTAGGCTGGGAAGCCCAGCTAGGGATTTAGAACCCACCCTTCTCAGGTGGAACCTTGGGCTGCTGAGATGTTTCTCCCTCCCTTCAGCTTCTATCCATGGGAGCCCAGCCAGCCCTCTCATGTCTCTGCAGTTCCTATCAGTCACAGTTTTTGTTTTTTGTTTTTTTTTAAATCAAGTTGTAACCTTTTATTACAAACTAAAAATAAGGTTATTAAAAATCTCAACTTGACCAGATATAAAGCCATTTAAAAACGTTTAAAGGTGTATTAAGAAAAACCAGCCCTGGCTGGTGTGGCACAGTGGATTGAACACCAGCCTGCAAATGAAAGGGTTGTTAGTTCAATTCCCAGTCAGGGCACATGCCTGGGTTGTGGGACAGGTCCCTGGTTGGGGATGCCCAAAAGGAAAACAAACATTGATGTTTCTCTTCCTCTCTTTCCTTCTCTCTAAAAATAAATAAATGAAATCTAAATAAAGAAAAACCAGGACTACAGAGAAAAGATGGCAACAGAGGAGAGAGCAGTGCTGATGATGTTTTCGAGTGCTAGAGCAGCTGGAGGATAGGGTAGGGAGCTTGAGATGTCTGCAGGTCCCTAAGAATTGGAGCGGTCAGCCTCTAGACCCAGGGGAGCACAGCCCAGAGGCTGCAGAGACCTATAGGAGAGTAGATGAGATGGTTCCAAACCAGCCAGCAGGCCAAGGTTGGCTCTGGGCAATGGCAGCTCTGAGTCCTGGCGAGGGGGGAGGTCAAACACCCACACCAGTGCACAGGCTCCCACCAAAACTCAAAACTGTGCACCAGGAACTTGCAGCTGGTGCAACTGGCATGCCAATTGCAGGCAACAAAGGCCTCCTCAAGATGCAGGAGCGGGAGGAATAGCATTAGCCGGTTGACTGTGCTGAGGACCCAATGAGGAGTCGGGCATGCATTACAGAGGCAGCAATGCAAAACTCCTCAAAGAGTTGGAATGCTTGGAGAGTTAGCTTTCACCTGGGGGAAGCCAGGCACTGTTTGCAGACAGGGGCTACCTCCTCTGGGAGTTGCTGAAGTAGGGCCAACCATCATAGGAGCCAGTGAAGTTGCAGGCCACTCCACATTGGAGCCAGGTGCCCATTGCAGGAAGGAACCTTCTTCAGGAGCTGGAAGGGAAGGAGCAGCCATAGACACCACAGAAGCACCCTGCACATCTTCACACAAAGCCAGTGAGAGAAGGGAGGACCCCAAAACACCAGAAGCACAGAAGCCCAGCTAGGCTACTGGAGGCCGAGCCTACCTGGATGACACTCAGAATCAGCCTTGACTGTGACAGCCATAGGCCCTGCCACTCCAAGACCACACAGCTTGACTGTAGATGGCAGAGACTTGATCAAGAAAAAGAGGAAGACTCAAGAAATGGATCACTGCTGATTTCAAGCACCTGCGTTACACCAAGAGCTACATGAACTATTAATCCTTAACATATCTTTTTCAAAAGTTACTTCTGAGCCTCACAATTAATGCATTTTAATTAAATATTGTTTATACCATAGTGTATCCCAGCTCACATATTTACTCCCCTCTTATCTCAATCCACCTAAAGACCAAGACCCTCCTCCTACTGTTGTTTTAAAGTCTACTCACTCTCCTGCTACAAATCATTCCCAGTTCTCAATCTAAGTATTCCTTCCCTCCCCAGTCGCTTAAACTTTTTCTTTCCTTTTTCTTTCTTTCTTTTTTTCTTTTCTTTTGTTTTTTCTTTTTGTGGGCATGCTACTAGGAATGACACATTCTTTTTTTTCTGCTAAAGGCACACAGGTCCTGGTTCTACCTGGACCAATCAGGGATCATTAAGGGTGAACAGGGAGGTAGATGCAGCAACTATATATACAGGCTTACACTGTTCACTCGCACTTGAGGCTTTCTGATTCTCCCTCTCCTCATTTCTATAGAACAGATAAGTTGGTTTTCTTTGCACCTTTCAAAATTATCTATACTTTAGTCAACTTAATCATTTTTCCCCCTGTACTACAGTCTTATCATATCTACATCCCTATTAAGACTGGATTAGTTGCAGCTGAGGGTGTGATTAAAAGCAGGGTTACCTTGGAGGGTATGGGTATAAAGCTAGTTCATAGGCAGTTGAAAGGGAAATTAAAGGAGAAAGATATCTCTGAAGGTCTGGTTATTTTGCCTGGACTGGTAGTTCTGTTTTAGGAGTAGCTCAAAAACAGTGTATGAGACAGGATAGAAGGAGTGTCTTTCAATCAGCCAACTGGGAGGAAAGGAGCAACATACAGAACCAATCCAAAATACAACCAGACAGCCCAAGTTAATGGCATAAAGGCCACCCCAAGAACAACAAATGGAGAAAATCTAGAAGACTGCAACACTGAACTCCACAGATCTCCTAACAAAGAAAGGTACTCCACAAAGGCAGCAAATCAGAGCAGATTAATCCAAGACAAAAACAAGCAACAACAGACATCCAAAATGGGAAAAGAAAGAACCCAGCCATCACCAAAAGAAAAAGAAAAATCCCCATAAAGATCACTAAACGAAATAGAGGCAAACAAACTATCAGATATGGAATTCAAAAGAATGATGATAGAGAAGCTCAATGAGCTCAACCAGTTCAAAGAAAACTATAGACAACTCCAGGGGAACTACAAAGAACTCCAGGGAAGTTACAAGGAACTTACTGAGAGCTACACCAGCATCAAAAAAGACTTAGAAACTATCAGTAAGAGCCAGGAGGAAATGAAGAATACAATTTCTGAATTGAAGAATACAGTAGAAGGAATCAACAGTAGGCTAGAGGAAGCAGTGGACTGGATTAGCAAGTAGGAGGACAATGTAGAAAAATATTCCAACAGAGTACAAGAGAATGAGAAAAAGCCGAACAAGAATTAAGAGGTTTTAAGAGAGCTCCAGGACAACATGAAATGTAATAACATCCATATCATAGGGATACCAGAAGGAGAAGAGAAACAAAGAATGGGAAACCTGTTCAAAAAAGTAATGACAGAAAATTTCTCTAACATGATGAGTGAAAATGTTACTCAAGTTCAGGAAGCACAGAGGGTCCTGATGAAGATAAACTCAAACAGACCAATTCCAAGACACATTATCATTAAAATGGCAAATTTCAAAGGCAGGGAGAGAACCCTAAAAGCATCAAGAGAGAAACAACAAATAACATATCAGGGGGCTCCAATAAGGCTATCAAATGATTATTCAACAGAAACAATTCAAGCCAGAAGGGAATGGCAGAAAGTATTCCAAGTAATGAGAAACAAAGGCCTGCAACCAAGAATACTCTACCTAGTAAGGTTCTCATTCAAGATGGAAGGAGAGATAAGGAGTTTCCCAGAGAAAAGAAGACTCAAAGAATACATCTCTACCAAACCAGCATTGCAAGAAATGCTAAAGGGTCTGCTTTAAAAAACAAAACAAAACAAAACAAAAAAAAAAAAAAACAATGAAGAAACAGAGAGAGCCAAAGAGGAACAAAGTTACAAAGTGGGAAAATGGCAATAGATAAGTATGAATCAATAATAACCTTAAATGTAAATGGAATAAATGCACCAATCAAAAGGCATAGGGTAGCCAAATGGAAAAGAAAACATGACCCACATATATGATATCTTCAAGAGACCCACCTCAGAACAAAAGATTGACACAGGTTGAAAGTGAAGGGATGGAAAAAATATTTATCAAGTAAATGGACATGAAGAAAAGGCGGCGGTAGCAATATTTATTTCAGAGCAAATAGATTTTATGATGAAGGACATAAAAAGAGATAAAGAAGGATGTTTCATAATACTTAAATAAACAATCCATCAAGAAGAAATAACTCGGGTAAACATATATTCACCCAACGTAGGAGCTCTGAAATATATAAGGAAAATCTTGGAGGACATCAAGAAAGATATAGACAGCAACACACTAATAGTAGGGGATTTTAATACCCCACTATCAACAATCGACAGATCTTCCAAACAAAAAATCCCCAGAGATGTTGTGGCACTGAACAACACTCTAGAGGAAATAGACCTAACTGATATACACAGAACCTTTTACCCCAAAGAAGCAAAATACACATTCTTTTAAAATGCACATGGATCATTCTCTAAGATAGACCACATGGTAGGTCACAAGACAAATACAGGAAAATTGAAATCATACCAAGCATCTTCTTAGATCACAATGGCTTGAAACTAGGAACCAATCTCAAGGGAACAAACCAAAAATACTCTAACTCATATAGACTGAATAATATGCTTTTAAGTAAGGAATGGGTAAACAATGACATCAAAGATGAAATCAAAAAGTTTCTGGAAACAAATGACAATGAACACATAACAGTCCAAAACCTATGGAACACAGCAAAGGCAGTCCTCAGAGGGAAATTTATAGCAATACAGGCTTACCTAAAAAGCTCACAAGAAGTTTATAAAAACAACCTAACCACAAAGCTGCAAAAACTAGAGGAGCAACAACAAACAAAGCCCAGAGCAAGTAGAAGGAAATCATCAAGATCAGAGCAGAACTAAATAACTCAGAGACTCAAACTACAATTCAAAGAACCAATAAGTCCAGGAGCTGGTTCTTTGAAAAAATAAGCAAAACTGACAAGCCTTTATCCAGACTCTTTAAGAAAAAGAGAGAGAGGACCTAAATAAACAGAATCAGAAATGATAGAGGAGGAATCAAAACTGATACTTCAGAATACAAAAGATTGTAAGAAATTACTACAAACAACTATATGAGAAGAAATATGACAACCTGGTTAAAATGGACACATTTCTGGAAATGTACAATTTACCAAAACTGAATCCAGAAGAAGCAGGAAGACTGAATAGGCCAATAACAACCAGTAAAATTGAATAAGTAATCTAAAATCTCTCAAATCACAAGATCCCCAGACCAGATGGATATACAGGTGAGTTCTACAAAACACTTAAAGAAGAACTAACTCCTATCCTTCTCAACCTATACCAAAAAATCCAGGAAGAAGCAAGACTCCCAAACTCTTTCTATGAGGCCAATATTATTTTAATCCCCAAACCATGTCAAGACACAACTAAGAAAGAAAACTATAGGCCAATATCTCTGATGAACATAAATGCTAAGATTCTCAACAAAATATTGGCCAACTGGATTCAGCAGTGTATTACAAAGATCATACACCATGATCAAGTGGGTTTCATCCCAGGGATGCAAGGATGGTACAACGTTTGCAAATCAATAAATGTAATACATCACAGCAACAAATTGAAAGGCAAAAACCATATAATCATATCAAAAGATGATGGAAAAGGATTTGATAAAATACAGCAACCATTTATGATAAAAACCCTCAGCAAAATGGGAATAGAGGGAGCATACCTCAACATCATAAAGGCCATATATGAGAAACCTGAAGCCAACATCATACTCAATGGGCAAAAACTAAAAGCTTTCCCCCTAAGATCAAGAATGAGACAAGGCTGTCCACTTTCTCCACTTCTGTTCAACATCGTCTTGGAAGTTCTAGCCATAGCCTTCAGAGAAGAAAAGGGAATCAAAGGTATCCAAATTGGAAAGGAGGAGGCCAAACTGTCATTTGCAGATGATATGATAGTGTACATACAAAACCCGATAGGTTCCACCAAAACCTTACTCAACCTAATAAGCAAATTTTGCAAAATAGCTGGATATAAAGCCAATATCCAGAAATCAAAAGCATTTTTAATACCAATAATGAAACATCAGAAATAGAAGTGAGAAAATAAATCCCATTTACCATAGCAACAAGAAAATAAAGTACTTAGAAATAAACTTAACCAACGAGGTGGAAGATCTGTACCCAGAAAACTACAGAAAACTGAAGAAAGAAATGAAGGAAGATACAAATAAATGGAAGCATATACCATGTTCATTGATGGGAACAATTAACATAATTAAAATGTCCATACTACCGAAAGCAATTTATAGATTTAATGCAATTTAAATGCAATTCCATTTAAAATACCAATGACAGACTTCACAGAAATAGAAAAAATACTTCAAAAATTTATATGGAGCTAAAAACACCCATGAATAGCCACAGCAGTCTTGAGAGAGAAGAACAAGGTAGGAGGAATCACAATACTGGACATCAAACAATACTACAAGGCTACTGTTATCAAAACTGTCTGGTACTGGCATAAGAACAGACATATAAATCAATGGGACAGAATAGAGAGCCCAGAAATGAGCCCAGAAATAAACCCAGAACTCTATGGTCAATTAATATTCTACAAAGGGGGAAGGAACATAAAATGGAGTAAAAAGAGTCTCTTCAACAAGTGGTGTTGGGAGAATTGGACAGCAACATGCAAAAAGATAAAACTAGATCACCAAATTACACCATACACCAGAATAAACTTAAGATGGAGAAAGGATTTAAACATAAGCAGTGCCACCATAAAGGTCCTAGAGAAAAATATAGGCAGTCAAGTTTTTGGTATCCTACACTGAAATATGTTTACTGATACTTCACCAAGGGCAAAGGAAATAAAAAAACAAATAAACAAATGGAACTATATCTAATTGAAAAGTTCCTGTTCAGCTAAAGAAAACACCAGCAAAACTCAGAGGGAATCAACTGTATAGGAAAACATATTTGCCAATGATACCTCAGACAAGGGTTTGATCTCCAAAATGTATAAAGACCTAATGCAACTCAATACCAGGGAGACAGACAGCCCAATTAAAAAATGGGCAAAGGACCTGAACAGACAATTCACTGAGGAAGACATACAAAGGGCCCAGAGGCATATGAAAGAATGCTCAACATCACTAGCCATCAGAGAGATGCAAATTACAACCACAATAAGATACCACCTTACACCTGTCAGAATGGCAATCATCAACAAATCAACATATAACAAGTGTTGATGAGGATGTAGGGAAAAGGGAACCCTCATGCACTGTTGGTGGGAATGCAGGCTGGTGTAGCCACTATGGAAAACAGTATGGGGTTTCCTTAAAAAACTAAAAATGGAACTGTCTTTTGATTCAGCAATTTCACTACTAGGACTATACCCAAAGAATCCTTAATTACCAATTCATAAGAACCTATGTACCCCTATGTTTATAGCAGTGCTATTTACAATAGCCAAGTGCTGGCAACAGCTTAAGTGCCCATCAGTGGATGATTGGATCCAAAAACTTTGGTACATTTACACAATGGAATACTATACAGCAGAAAGAAAGAAGGAAATCCTAACCTTTGCAACAACATGGATGGAACTGGAGAGTATTATGCTTAGTGAAATAAGCCAGTCAGTGAAGGACAAGTAACATATGATCTCACCCATTACAGAACAATAATGAACAAAACTAACAACAAGCAAAACAGAACCAGATATATGGATACAGTGAATAGGCCTTCAGTGGGCAGGGGCAAAGGGGTGGGGGGAGTGGGGAGGAATAGGCAGGGAATGGGAGCAGTTTAGAGAAGAACCTAGTATGGAGGAACCATGGACACGGACAACAGGTGGGATTGACTTTGTGGGGGAATGGGTGGGTGGCGAAGAGGACAGAGGGGAGCATAAAGGGGATGGATGTAATACAACAACAATAAAATTAAATTAAAAAAAAACATAGACAAAGGTTTTGTTGCATGGTATGATAATAATGGAGGCCTCATCTGAAGAAAATTACAAAGCTTCCCCTATGTGTCTTTGCAACCACTGAATTCCTGGAAATACCATCAGGAAATGGAAACTGGAAGAGAAGGTGAGCCTTTCATACTCATGAAGCTACTCCCAGGCTCCAAGACAACTGGGTCCTCTCTAAACTTCTTCACAATTCTGGTAATGAATATTTTGTTTTGGTTTTGCTTTGCATTCCGCTCCTTGAGCTGGTGTTCCTCCCCACACTGCTCCTCCAATCATAACCTTGATTTCAGGGACTGTGTTGGGTTCATTCTTGTTGAGCTGACAGTCCCCTGTAGGATGTGCACATAAAAGGTGCTCTACAGATATCCTTTTTGTGTTACTAAAAAGAAGAAATGGGGTAATGAAGAGAAAATGTAAGGAATAATGTAAGAAAGAGGAAGTAGAGTACTTTACAGTAGGTTTATTGAAGGCATCTGATTACAGTGAATGGACATGGTGACTCCATGCTAATGTTACCGGATGGGGCCCTACAAAGAACTGGTCCGCCTTGGATGGGCCTATAATGTGTAGGTTCTTAATTTAGAATAGGAAAGATTTCACAACTTGAGTCTAGGTAATTTTGAGAGTACATTTATTAAAGCCTAGAAGAGTGAAACAAAAGAAGTACTTAGGTTCTACCCTAAGTAGAAGCAACAGGAGACAGCCTAGCCAGTGCTCTGCTTTGGCTCTCTAGAAGCATTATAGGAAAGAAGTGAGCCAATGTGGGGCTACTGTTATCTCACTGGGAAGTCAGAGAAAGGGGGGGGGGAGGGCGGTGCTTGGAGACAGGATCAGGGGTAAGCCCAGGAAAAGCTGCTGCCTCCAACTGCTCCCCTGGTCACAAGTGTAATCTAATGGGGACACTTAGAGTTTATGAGGAAGTAAAAAGTTCATGCCCAAGAAAAAGCATGGGCATGCTCTAGAGCAAGCCCACTCCTGGTCTTTGTCCTGAGAATTTTTTATCTCTCAGTTGTGGGTGAGAATCTTAGAAGAGGGTTTCAGAATATTCATTAGCTTTCCACATGCAATTTTAATATTCTGATTTATCAGCATGGGTGTATAGGTAGGTTTGGGATTATTCTTTGGTCTGCTTTTTTGTTTTATTTTGAGTCTGTCTGGCTCTAATTGAGTTATCTTTTCTCTTGACTTTATCCATCCTTGGATTTAGCTGGCAAAAATGGCATTAATTAGGTCTTTTCTCTATTTCCCAGCCCAGCATGATTTAAGCTATTTATTAACTAGTGAGGGAGGAGAGGTATAAATCATTTGCTCTCAAGTGTCCTTTGTTAGGGAAGATAAAGTGCTGTGATTTATTAGCTGTCTATAAGTTGTTCAAATTGCTTGGCCTTATTTAATTTTCTTATCTCATTTTCCCTATTCCCCTTGCCCAGGAATTTTCCTAACTTTTTACTATCCTTCCACACTAGGTCTTGTTGACTAGGGGCAGGTGGTTCTCCCAGGGAATCCCTTATCAACAAAGACTATTTCTTAGGGGCATTGAAGTGCTGCAACTCTCTGAGTAATGTCAGTTGTAGAGCCTATGAAGACAAATAGCAAAGGGGTGTTGGTGGGGTATACCCCTAAAGCTGTTAAAACTATAAGCTCTGGAGGCAGAAAGCTAAAGCTCTACCACTTACTAGCTGTGTGGCCTTAAGTGAGCATCTACCCTCTCTGGTGGTGTACTCATATATAAAGTGATAATCAAAGCATCTATCTCTAAGGATTGTGTCAGCAATCATTGCTGTACCATCATCTTAAACAGCAGGCCTTGAGATATAAGGGTCCTACAGGAAACCTCCCCAGTCTTTCCTAACTTTTGTGCCTGCCAACTATAGCTTTCAGTACTGGAGGTCTCTGTTCATGTTAAGGTTGAGTGTGGCTTCCTGGGGAGAAAATGTGACCAGTGTGGTCTGGTTAACCTATTGCTCTCTCAGAATTACCCAAGCCCCAAAGGACACAGCTGCATGTATGTGGCCAGGGCAGGAGCCTGTGGCTCCAGATTGTTCTAGTTCAGGGAAATACACTGCCAGGACATAGCAGTGATGGCTTTGGCATGAGAGGCTGTAACACTCAGGAAGAAAATCTGGTAATTTGGGCTTCAGGAAGTGTAATTCTGTACCACCTGATGGATTTTGAAATGTTGTATATACACAATCAGTTTGTTATTCAACCAGAAGGAAATGTAAACCATGTACTTCTTTATTTTATAGAAGAGTCAATTCTATATACTTTTCACTGTTCTCTCCATAAGGGTCTCTTCCTCTGGAATGCTAGGCTCCATTCCCTTATAGCATGGCAGCAGAGTTGCAAGACAGCAGGGGCTGCAGCTGTGGCCTTGCAGGACCCAACCTGCGGCTGTCAGAGCAGCACTGTCACCACAATCTGTTAGAAAAATCCAACAGACCAGGTTCAAGGAGAGAACAGGTTCCTCCTCTTGATGGAGTGCATCTCTCACACACTTACACAAGGGCATGAAATATTGGTGGTCATCTTTGGGACACCCTGCCATAGTTAAGCCTTTCTGTATTTACAATTCTGTATATTTCATTTAAAATGAGGACTCAGGCCAAGTGGTGATTTGATATGGAATGGGGGGAGTAGAAGGTGCTGGATGTTGGTGCTGCTATGCCATCAAGCATGTGCTCTTTAGTAAGTCTATTAATTCATTTGGTCTCAGTCTTTTCATTTGTTCCACCAGGGGTTGGTAATGGGTGAGAGTTGATAGTACTAAATAATTTTTAAACTCAGTTCAAAAATGCAGGTCAAACCCTGGCTGGTGGCTCAGTGGAATGGTGCCGGCCTTCGAACCCAAAGGTCACTGGTTTAATTCCTAGTCAGGGTTCATAACCAGGTTGCAAGTCAGGTCTCCAGCCAGATCCGTAGCTGGAGGCAGGTGAAAGACAACCATACATTGATATTTCTCTCCCTCTCTTTCTCCCTCCCTTCCTTTCTCTAAAAGTAAGTAAAATCTTAAAAAAAAAAAAAAAATGCAGGGTAAGTTCTGGGCACAGATCTAGAGCTAGCTATTATCATTGGTTCTCCAGCCTCAAAATCCTGTCTTCTCTGGAAGGAAGCAGCTAGTTAACATGGCCTGGGACTAATTGACAGCAGAAACCTCTTGGAATAGCAAGGACTTTCCCTCTGCAGATTTCACAGTTAAGAGGGTGGCCTCTTTACAAACCCAAGGAACTCAACAAACCAGTTTTCAAAAATGCCCTTCCTCATGTGCTTACCTTCTTTATTATGTATTTACTCTTGGGTGTTGAAATATTTA
The DNA here is from genome assembly GCA_004026585.1 of Noctilio leporinus. Lineage (NCBI taxonomy): Eukaryota > Metazoa > Chordata > Mammalia > Chiroptera > Noctilionidae > Noctilio > Noctilio leporinus. The sequence goes on from PVIW01010618.1 coordinate 17,330, forward strand.
AGAATATGGTTGAGGCAAGCTTCCGTCCTTTCTGGCTTGACAACAAAAACATTTACTCCACTATTAAGTTCCTTCTGTGCTGATTCCAGGTGTGTACCTTGAGAAAGTAGAAGCCTACTAAGAGAGGATCCTGGTGGCTAACTGGGCTCAAACAAACACAGAGCCTAGCAGCTATTTCTGCACAGGGGCCTCTCATGCAAATTGTAGGTCAGGGAAAAACCTGCACTGAACTGCCTGCCCGCACTATGTTTCTGATGGCTGATCCAGCCCTTATGAAGGAGTTTCTGGAATCATTTCAACCAATAGGACTGAGACTTTCCCTTTTAATTGGAGCTTCCTATCCAATTGGAGCTGCAGGCTATATACCCCCCCTACCCCCACCCGCAGTATCTTCATTGACCTGAGAGGCTGCATTCTGACCAATTAGGACAGTGCCTTTGGACCAAAGGGAGGATTTGGAGTCCTCATTTACATGAGGTTGGACAAATCAGGGACCTATAGTAGGTACTTCCGGTCTGTTAAGTCTGCTCTCCTCTGGCTTTGGGAGTGCACTTTCACTTTCCACCTGAAGGCATCCTTTTCCTGGAGCTGAAACACCAAACATGTCTTTCTGGAGAGCAGACAGAGTTGTGTAGCTGGAGAGGTGCTACTGTTCCATAGCTGTGTTGTATCGTAATTCAGCTGTTTACATTGAATAGTCTCCTTCAACCTATCACAAATTGGGGATTCATATGGACCTTGATGCTTCAGACACAATCTCATTGATTCTTTACTACAGTAGGGGAGGGAGACATTACTCCCATTTTTCTATAAAAGTAAAATGAGACACAGAGAAATGTAGGAACTTGCCCAAGTTCACAAAGCTAGAATACCCAGGATTTTATCTCAGGCCACAGAAACTGGAGCAACTGGATAAAACTCCAAGGTTACACAGTTCCACACCAGTATACCTTGGTGGAGCATTTGCTTCTCTGCTACACTTTCCCTCTTCCCGGTACCTTCTTCCCCTCTGGAGAAGACTCCTTCTGGGCTGAGTTTTCAGCTGGGTGATAAAAGCATTGGATCCCACAACCCCACAGCCTCCTGGCTGGTGAGCTTCTGATGTGCCCATTTAGCCCACAGGGCTACCTGTGTATGTATTAGGGGGTACAGACCAGCTTGAAGGATGAGGTGTTCTCTCTCAAGGGCACACAAAGGGATTAACGCTTTGACTTCTGCTTCAGATACATACTGACATAACTTCATCAATTGCTTCTGTTCTGTGAGGGCTCCTTCCCTCACATTGTGGAGAGCAAGACCAATAAAATGGCATTGATCCAATCAAGATAGCATAAAGTATATGAAACAAGGTGGAGTGACTCATGTCAACAACTAACATGTCAGTCTGCCATGACATTTTGGTTCAAGAGGAAAACTACCTAAATCACTCTGGACACATCTGACAAGGGGACACACTTATTACATGATTACACCATGTAATCAGAACAGATGCATCTGGCAAGGAGACAGAGCTAAGACATCTATCTGCACATGGGATTAGAACAGCCATGTCTGCAGAGCAGCACCACCTATGGATAGGCTCCTAGGGAAATTCCACACTTGCCATTAGGGATGCCAAGCAGAATAGCCATGTACCACCCATAGGCTCCTGGGCAAATTCCCTACTTGCCAAGATACTTATAAAAAGACCCAGAAGGATGGAGTACGCCACTTTCAAGGTATAACTGAGGTAGGCTCCAGACCATTGCTGAGACAGTTCCACACACCAGACTGCTGCTTGATGTCACCATGCCGATCTCCCTTGGCATCAGCCACTAGAGGTTCTGCTCTGCTGGCCTGAGAATTTCATCTTCCCTGCTGCCCACCTGGCTCTGGAGATCCTTCCTTGCAAGGTGATGACAACACCCTTGCCCACTATGCTGTCTCCCTCACCTGCAGACTGACTCTGGGACATCCTCCAATTGATTGCTCTGTGTGTGTGTCCCTGAGCAAACGTGTGAGAGATAATTCTCTTAGATTGTTAGAATGCACCTTGATGTTCTACTTCAAGTGAACCTGCATGCAATAAAAGCTAACTGAATAGCATAGTTACCGTGTGTGATTCTTTTCTCTTCCTTGATGCTGGGTTGCTCAGCAGGCCGAACAGCTGTCCACTGGACTTATAGTAAAGACTATATATATCAGGAACATAGGAAGACCAGGGCGTTGGGCCAGCCTCTGTCCTGGACACTGGTATCTCTAGTGTTGTTTATGTGGCCACAGCTGAAGGAACTTGAAACACAAACTGAAACCAAAAAGGCCCCAAGGCCTCACAGGGTAATAGGGCAGATGAGGGAACGCCCCAGCCCCGCCTGGCCCGGACTCCTTTTCAACCAGCTCCCCAGCGCCCCTCCCAAGGCTGCTTCTCTTTCTTCAAGGTCTTTATCCCTGGGGCTGGGAGAGAGGAGGTGGGGACCCGCAGTCTCTGAAAGGCAAATTCAGGCTGGGAATTGGCCTGAGGAGCGAGTGTTGGCAGGAGGGCGGAAATAGGGTGGGGCCCGCGGGGACCTTAGACTGCCCAAGCTCTTTCCTACCCCGCTTGCCGTTCGGCTGCTGACACAGAGGCCTAGGGACGTGAGGGAGATGGCGGCGCGCAGTCTGGGCTGCGGCGTCAGGCTGCTCAAGGGCTTCTTGCACCGGAGCTCGGGGTGGCCGCTGGGTTTAGGGGGCGCGCAGCGCAGGGCCTCCTCCGGGCCCCCCAGCAGTACACTCACCGCCGCAGACACAGCGCACCCTGCCTCCTACCGCTCACTGAGAGAGCAGGCGGCCCGGCAGCCCGCAGCCTTCTGGGGGCCTCTGGCGCGGGACTCCCTAGTGTGGGACACACCCTACCACACCGTCTGGGACTGTGACTTCAGCAGCGGCAAGATCGGCTGGTTCCTGGGAGGCCAGCTAAACGTGTCTGGTGAGTGGAGACCCAGGGCGCCCCCAACTGCCATGTCCAGAAGCAACTCACAGACTCAGCTGCAGTCCTGGGCAGATCGCTGGCCGTTGGGCCTTCACCTCTGGACCCCAGAGGCTTCAGCTTTTCTGTTCGCTGCACTCCCGCGTCCTGATCCCACTTTCCTAGCTCCAGCCCGCTCAGGTGGAGTCCGGGCCCGGCGTCAGCTCAGGTCGCTCAGCTGCTGGCCTTTCCCTAGCTGCCTCCTCCAATGGCTGACTCTCAAGTTTAACCATTGGTTTCCACTGCCCAGAGGAGCGCAAACCAACGGGGAGCGACTGGAGACCTTGGACCAGGCTAGCTAGGGTGGTGGGTGCCGCCTGCCCAGGCGTCGGGACTTCCCTGCAGCCGGTCCCTGGGTCTGGAGGCAAAACCAAAAAAGCTTCAGGCTGTTGCTACCAGCTGCCTGCCCACCTACTGGCCTGAGGAAAAATCAAAACAAATCCAGCTGTGGAGTGTGGTGGAGAAAGAGGAAAAACCCAAGGCCAGCAGCTGAAATCACTTATCTCCTTGCTCCCTGGCAGAGCCTGTGGGAGGGAAGAAAGGAATGGCAGGACCCTAATTCCCCCCTCCCCTCCGCCCCCCAGTAACTCAAGGATTGTTTTAGGCCTGGTTCCAATTGAAGTCCCAGAAACCAGTTCCATCAGCCACCAATACTTGGATATCTGCTGAGATTGGATCTATTACATTTTTGTTAAGATTTGGGTTTGCATGATGAGATGAGTACACCGTGCCAGGAGGCAGTCAAGAGAAAAGGTCCAGGAACTGGAAACAGGGGCCAGGCAGGCAGGGTAGGCTGACTGTGGGTGGTCTGGAGAGGAGAAGACTTATAGCCAGGTGGGTTGCTCAGGGGCATGGTCAGGGAGGCTGGGGTACCCAGGGGTACCCAGTTAGGTAGGGTCTAGAGGGTATTTCAGGGAAAACTTGCAGATATTTTTTTTTTTTGGCAAATACATCTATCTTTATTTTTTTAATTCATTATTATTTTAATTTTATTGTTGTTGTATTACATCCATCCCCTTTTTACTCCCCTCTATCCCCTTCCCCACCCACCCACTCCCCCCCCAAAGTCAATCCCACTTGTTGTCCATGTCCATGATTCTTCCATACTAGTTCCTCTACTAAACTGCTCCCCTTCTTTGCCTCCTCCTCCCCACTCCGCCCTCCCCCCTGCCCACTGAAAGTGCCCATCAATGGATGATTAGATCAAAAGACTTTGGTATATTTACACAATGGAATACTACACAGCAGAAAGAAAGAAGGAACTCCTAACCTTTGCAACAATGTGGATGGAACTGAAAAGTACTATGCTTAGTGAAATAAGCTAATCAGTGAAGGACAAATACCATATGATCTCACCCATTACAGGCCAATAATGAACAGAACTTACAGATCTTAATAGCAAGGTCAGGCCCTGGCCAAGTTCTGAACATAAAGGTAGATCTGCCGTGTTGTACAGCTCCACCATTTACTGGGCCTGTAACTACTATTCTGAGCCCAGCTTCTCGCTTGTAAACTGGGGATAGTAAGCCCACCTGCTAGGTTGATTGTGAGGACAGAGTGTTGGAAGTGTAGAACAGGACCACCTAGCATTTATTGGTGATCAATAAGTCATAGCGATTTTAATTTATTATATTTAGAAGTAGCCATACAACTATAGGTAGTGTCTTGTAGTTATTTTTCAAATAAATTTAGGAAGGAACTTTGGACTAGGTTTTGTTTTTGTTTTTTTTTCATATAGTTTACTACTTTGATGGTTTAATCAAAACGAATCACTTACAAGATGTGTTTTTTCTCTAAGGTTGAGTCGGTAGCAAGTGTCCTTGAGTTAGTGGGAAAACAAAACAAAACAAAGCCTTGGGTTTGTGGAGTTGGTGATATGTGTCCTCGAAGGGAGGAGAGCAACTCATAGGAGGAGAGCAGAAAATATGCAGCTGCTGTGCAAGCTGACAGGACTGTAAAGGCCTCAGATTATTGTGAATGGTCAAAGTTGGTGGATCATGCACATTTGCAACCTTTTACTCCCAGATAAGTCACTTAGGGGGAAAGCAGGAAGGGCCTTTTAAGCCTTACTTAGTCAGGATCAACTTGTGGTTGGCTAGCAGAAGTATCTCTTTTTTCTTTATTTATTTTGCCAGAAATTGAGCTTCAGAAACTGCCTTGTAGAAAAAGATTTTTAGCCACATTCTCACCCTCAATATGTATGTCCGCTCTCTCATCTGTCAGGAGTATCTCTAGTCTTAGCCAGTGTCTGCAAACTACACAGAGGTGATGGTATGAAAAAAGACCAGGCCATGGCTGCCCTGGAAAGTTGTAGAATGGTGGATGTGTTTTGGATAGTCAATACGATGGTGGCTTATTCCAAAAGAGCATCCCTTTGGAAGCCCCCATTATCCTTTCAGGAATATATGTACCAGTAATTCTCAAACTCTGGTCCCTAGACCACAATTGTCATTATCACCTGGGAACTTTATTAGAAATACAAGTTGCCAGGCCCCATCCTAGACCCACCAGAACCAGAAACCTTGAGGATGGGACTCTGCCCTCTTGTTTACAAGCTTTCCAGGTGCTCCTGAGGCACACGTGGGGTTGAGACCACTGACCTCTATACCCCAAACTAGGGCAGACAAAGACACTTCTAAATGGGCAGAATTGGGATTAGTGTCCTGGGAATGACTCTATTAAAAAAAAAAAAAAAACAACAACAAAAGAAACAAATGGCAGATGGGTACAGCTTAGTGATTGATTGTAGATGTGTCAAAAATTCCACCTGGATCTGAATCCTTGCTTTTTCTTTGCTGTACTTTGCATGGTTTTCCTGGTCTGTACAATTAGGGCATTCCAAATTCTGTTCTGGTTACTGTAACATACCAAACCACCCCAAGTGTTGTGTTTCTCTCACAATTCTGTCAGTCAGGACTTTGGACAGGGCTGGTGGGCATGACTTGTTTCTGCTCCTCTCTGGTCGTTGTCTGTGGCTGTTGATGACTCAGGCTGGACTTAGTTGGAACTATATCCCAAAGCACCTACACAGGGCTTCTCACAGCTTGGCAATGGCCCAGAGAATGTTGACCAGATGTCACAGATGCAACAGAACTTTCTAGGTTTCTTCTGACAAGCAGCAGATAGCATGGGAAATCCTAGGGCTGTTGTTAGCATTAAATGAGAAAACACTTACAAAGCTCATAGTTCTTTTATTATTTAAATTTTTAATTTATTGACTTAGAGGAATGGGGGAGAGAGAGTCAGAGAAAGAGAAAGAGAAAGAAAGAGAGAAAGAAGAAAAACATCAATTTTGTTTTGTATCGGTTGATTCTTGTATATGGCCTGGAAGAACCAGGGATTGAACCCACATCCTTGGCGTATTGGGAAGGGTATGGAACAGTGCTCTATCAGCTAAGCTACTGGACCAGGGCTCTTTGCCGTCTTTGTTGTGTTACTCATATCCAATCACTGGTCTTTGTTATTTATTAATGAACGCTGTGGGGGTGGGGGTTTTGGGGTGTGTCAGGGGCTATGACATTGAACCTGGTCTTCAGCAGTGCTACTGAGGGTGCTGTGTTTCCTGTGAACAGGACCACATGGCCTTGTGTCTGATTGATTAGTCTGGGGTAGGCAGGAAATAGGTCAGGAGGTATGCAGGTAGCTAAAAGGGCTCAAAGCCCATCCTGGAGCTCTGGGTTGGTAGCCAGGTCCCCAGGTGAGTCATGGTATCAGAGGACATCCTAGGCAGGGGAGATAGAGTCTTGCTTCTATTACCTTTACATAAAACTGCTTTTTGGAAGGTTCTTTGGAAAGCCAAGATTCTTTGCAGTTTTTGAAATTTGGCTTTGTTCTCCATATGGCTCAACAGATGTTTTGCACTGTGGTGTATAAATTCAAGATGTCAGGAAGTTGTAAATGCAGAACTGGAAGGTAACACTATGTGTTGATATAAAACATAACAACTATACTCTTTATTTTCTAAATACCAGATTCTGAGTTTAATTTTTTTTTTTTTTAGTGTGTGTATTCTTACTTTCAAGCAAGGATGTAGAGTAATACTTTTTAACCAAGCATTGAACACAGATTTCTGGATGCTTTTTTAAACATTAATTACACCAATGGGAACTGTTTTGCTGTACCTTTCTTTTGTTTATGACATGCCTCCAGTAATTTAGGTAGATACACTGACAGTCAATCACGAGATACTACACTCATCTGCTTTGCTTATTTCTCTGTGATTGAAGTAACTAATCTAAGGTTTTTCAAGGAACTCTAAATGAAAATACAACTCCAAGTGTTAAGTGAAAGTCCTCCAGAAGAAACTGAATTCTCTATAATTGTCAGAGGCCTGACTTATTTTAAAATTCAAATGCCATGATGATGAAAAAATAATAATAATAAATAAATTAATTAATTAAAAAATAAAAAAACCAGTCCTGGCTAGTGGCACTGTGGATAAGGCACTGGCCTGCAAGCCCAAAGGTCGCTGGTTCAATTCCCAGTCAGGGCACATAACCAGGTCGCAAGCCAGGTCGCAAGCCAGGTCTATAGCTGGAAGCAGGTGAAAGGCTACTATACATTGATGTCTCTTTCCCTCTCTGCCCTTTTCCCTTCCCCTCTCTCTGAAAATAATAAATAAAATCTTTTTTAAAAAAGCAGATGCTTCTGCAAAGTTGGCAAATACAATTTTTGTGACTGATGAAATAAATTGTACCAGGGAGATTTTTTTACTTAAAGCAAACCCATTATTAATATTAACTCACTTGTTTCTTTTGATCAAAATATAATTTCTATATGTAGATTTACTTAAAGTTGGTGGTGGGGGGATGCATTTAAACAACTGATAGGAGTCCTTAAACATTTCTACATAAGTGTATGCCACCTTTGTAATGGAAATGATCATCTCTCATAGTCTTTATACATTTTTATTTATCTATTTAAAGAGCAAGAAACATCAATTTGTTCTTCCATTTATACACGCTTTCATTGGTTGATTCTTGTGTGTGCCCTGACCAGGGATCAACCCTCAACCTTGGCATATTGGAACTATGTTCTAACTAACTAAGCTACTTGGCCAGGGCCTCATGTCTTAAAAAAAAACAAAACAGCCCTGAGTGGTGGTGTGGCTTAGTGGATTGAACACCAGCCTGTAAACCAAAGGGTCACCAGTTTGATTCTCAGTCAGGACACACGCCTGGGTTGCACTCTGGGTGCCCAGGAGGGGGCATGTGAGAGGCAACCACACACTGATTTTTCTCTCCCTCTCTTTTCCTCTCTCTAAAAAGAAATAAATAAAATCTTTAAAATAAATAAAATAAACACCAAACTTATGAACCATCAGTAGAAATTTGCTTAGCTATTTACAGAGCTATGTTAGCCTCTATATTCGACTGCTTTGAGATGAACATGATGGAGCCTCTTGTCATCTCAATGCTGTGACACCAGTGTGAATGGGTCAGTGGCCCCATTGTACAGATGTGGAAGTAAAGGCTCCATCTCATGTACCATGATGAACAGTGCAGAAAATGCCCCAATGCCACAGAATCTGCATTCTAATGAGATAAATCACAAATTAGTAAATGAGCAAACCACACTAGGCCAACTTGCTCAAGGCATTTATAGTTGCTAAAGGAAGAATTACGATGTCATTCCCCAATGCACCCCCATGACATGTGAATCTTAGAAACATGGTCCATGCTCTCAGCAATTTTGTGACCCAGACTGGAATCACTGATTGATGAAGAAGGAGAGATTACTGTGTGCTGGGAAATTTGGAAAAGGTTTGAATTAGGAGGTGGGGTTTAAGCTGAGCCTTAAATTGCCCTAGGGCCTTGCTCAACCCTTCTTGAAAATGCTTGTAAATGGAATTTCCTTGTTTCACTTCCCAGTTTTCTGGGTGGAAACTTTTTTTAAATGTGGAAAAATATTAATTTTTACCTTTTATCCTTGCTGACTCCTTTCTTTTCCTCCCTGCAATTGAAGCAATAACAGGGCCCATATATATATGTTAAACAATAAGATATCACTTCACCCCTGTCAGAATGGCAATCATCAATAAATCAACAAACAACAAGTGTTGGCATGGATGTGGGGCAAAGGGAACTCTCATGCACTGTTGGTGGGAATGCAGGCTGATACAGCCACTATGGAAAACAGTATGGAGTTTCCTTAAAAAACTAAAAATGGAACTGCCTTTTGATCCAGCAATTTCACTACTAGAACTATACTCAAAGAATCCTGAAACACTAATTCATAAGAACCTATGTACCCCTATGTTCAGAGCAGCACTATTTACAATAGCTAAGTGCTGGCAAAAGCCTAAGTGCCCATCAGTAGATGATTGGATCAAAAAACTTTGGTACACAATGGAATACTACACAGCAGAAAGAAAGAAGGAACTCCTAACCTTTGCAACAACATGGATGGAACTAGAGAGTATTATGCTTAGTGAAATAAGCTAGTCAGTGAAGGACAAATACCATATGATCTCACCCATTACAGGACAATAATGAAAAAAACTAACAATAAGCAAAACAGAACCAGATATATGAACACAGTGAATAGGCCTTCAGTAGGCAGGGGGAAGGGGGTTGGGGGGAGCGGGGAGGAAGAGACAAGGAAGGGGAGCAGTTTAGACAAGAACCCGGTATGGAGGAACCATGGACATGGACAACAGGTGGGATTGACTTTGTGGGGGAATTGGTGGGTGGGGAAGAGGACAGAGGGGAGCATAAAGGGGATGGATGTAATACAACAATAAAATAAAATTTAAGAATATATAAAATGCCCAATTTCCATGTAAAAAAAAAAGCCCACATATACACGATGTTTTAGGGCCACTGTAACTAGATCCTGCACTGTGCTTTCTCTAGGTACCCATGTCATCTGAGTATCAACCATAGCCACTGTGAACTATGCTTCCCTTGGGAACACTGCCACATAATCTGATTCTGTGACAGGAAACTTCAATGGCATCTAATTCCTACTCTCACTTCCAGAGCTGGGAACTGTTATCCCAACTTCGGGTTAGAAAAATGAAATTTAAGTTAAATAACAAGTGTGTTGTCTGTGCTTAGTGAGTATTTGGACAGGGCTGGACACTGGGTTTGACATGTGACTCAGGCTGCCATCCAGTGAGATGTGGCCAGATGTCTTTCAGAGCTGGCAGGCGTTTTTGATCACTCCTGTCCCCAGAAGGAAAAGAAAGCCCTCTGGAATCTGGAATATATGTACAAAGTAGAATGTGTCTAAATGTATGCATGCATGCCTGCCTATGGGAATATGGTCCTGGACCAGCAGCAATAGCATCATTGGGATCTGTCAAAGGTGAAATGCTCAGGCCCTCCCAGACCTGCTCACTCAACTGCCAGGGGAGGGTGTGTCCTCATCTGCTGATTGTTCAAGAGAAGTCAGAAATCTCCAGTTTTAGTGTGGAAACTTGATTTCTCAACTTTGGATTAATATATTGGATTTCTCAACATATTAACACACATACATTGATTTGGGGTTTATTATATAAATCTAGGTTCTGTTACCAAGCCCCTTCTCAGTTTCTCTTCTGTTTTTGTTTGTTTTTTTGCATTTCTTTTCTTCTTCTATTTGTTTAATAATTCAAATAACTTTTATGAGTTAATAAATAGTATTAAATATTTTCATGACATCTTTATTAATTTTTTAGGTATCCTTTATATACTTGTTAAGAGCCAAAAAGTTGAAATGAAATTTTTATTATAAAAATGAATAATAGAGCCCTGACTGGTGCAACTCAGTGGATTGAGTGCCAAGCCTGCAAACCAAAGGGTCGCAAGTTCTATTCCCAGTCAGGGCACATGCCTGGGTTGTGGGCCAGGTCCTCATTTGGGGGCACACAACAGTCAACCACATGTTGATGTTTCTCTCCCTCTCTCTCTAAAAATAAAAATATAAAAAATTATGAGTTATAGATAAAATGACCCAAGAGGAGAAACTGTAATTCATATACACACGCACACACACACACACACTCACACACATTAGCTAAAGTATGTGAACATTTTCATGTGAGTTCACCTTGCAAGAATTATTGGAATCACATGATCTTTTTTTCAGAATGGTTATCGCATTTAAAAGTCTTTAACTCATAGCATGGTATTTATCAGTTGGTAATAGTACCTTGTATTTATATAACAGCACTTTAACATTCAGTATTTCATTTGTTCCTGGTCATAGCCTTGTGAGTTAGACATGATAAATAATGCAGCTCCCATTTATACAGAAGGAGATTGAGTTGAAGAAGATAACTAACTGCCCTGAAAAGAAAGAAAATAAACAAATTTATATACCTAGACATTGGGATGACCCTGAAGACCAGGGGAACAGATGGCTGCTGCCCTCAACAGTTATGTGTGGTGTTCATTTCCCCTGCTGATGGAGAGGTGAGCAATGGAAGCCTGGCTTTAAAGGCTGGCATTAACAGCCACAGCTAAGCTCACAGGATGTTAGCAAATGAACATGATCCTACTAGTCTTCAGTTTTATAGTAAACTAACAGAACTGACCTTCTATTTTTAGTGGTCAGTCATGTGACCTGAGCTTGGGTAATGGAGTAGGAGGGGAGCAGAGCTTTCCGGAAAACCAGTTTTGCATTTCCCCCATTGTTGCAATACTCCTTGGCACAGAGGCTGGTTTTAGGGTGCTGGCTGGACATCTGAGAAATGATGTGACTCCTTGACCTGGACTTTGTGCATCTCTACCACATGTGAGAGCCCCTTGCATGAATGTTGTATTGAATCAGGGGCACCCAATTTGCATTAACTATTCTTTCCAGTGCTGGCCAGGTGGCTCATTAGGAGCATAGTCCAGTATGCTAAAATATTGCGGGTTTGATCCCGGATATAAGGGCACATACCTAGGTTGTGGGTTTGATACTTGGTCAGGGAATGTAGTGGCAGTGGCTGATGAATGTTTCTCTCTCCCTCTCCCTTCCTTTCTGTTTAAAATCAACAAATATATTCTTGGGTGAGAATTAAATATAAATACATTTTTTCTTTCCAGCACCTCAGGGTGTGGTGTCCAGCTCCAGCTACACATTAGAACCACCAAGGAGCCTTGGAAATTACGAGGTCATTTGGGTCAGTGTGCCTGTGGGTGGCCCAGACCACACCAATGTGTGGCTGGTATTGAGACTCTGGCATGAAGTCCCTGCTTTATACCATTCACAGGGAATTACCCTGTACTTGTGAGATCATATACTTGTGTAGCTTTTGTCTTATTTTCACAGGTTTTGACAATCATTTTTCTCCTAGCAAGAAAGTAGAAACCTAACCTTTGATGAGGAAGTGTCCACCTCAGAGGAGAGTAGTGCAAGTCACAGCACACCAGACTGTCCCATGATTCTGAATCCAAGAGCTCCAAGTTTAATGTTTGTTAACCTGTTTCTATACAGTCAACTGCTTGGATCAGCATGTTCAGAAGTCCCCGGAGAGCATCGCTTTGATCTGGGAGCGAGATGAGCCCGGAACCGAAGTTAGAATCACCTACAGGTACTCAGTGCCCCACAGAGTCTCCTGGGTCTTTGTGTCTCTGCTGAGCTGTTTTCCAGGAGCATGATTGCCCAGCTTGGAAGAAGCCTGGCTTTCCTGTTCACTTGGCAATAATTGGAGTCTTCAGATTCCCATAGAAGGAATTGGGTCTTTGGGAACATCTATGATGAATGTTCAAGGCATAGGGAGGCAGTTCTGTCAGTGTGGTTTTGGTCTTGGGCAGGAGTTGTCTGAGTACCAAGGAGCATGTTTCAGCTTTGGAAATGTTTTCTCATTCCAGGAAAAGTAAGCATGAACACAAGCTGAATAAAGTAGATGCTGGCATAATTATTATAAAATCAGCCTACTCAACCTCTTTTAGTGCACTTATAAGAGTGGGACCAAAAATGAAATTGAGTCTTTTATAGAAAGGTACATCATACATTTGTATTCTTTGATTACTTAAATTCTTCACATATTCTAAGTGCATTCACTCTTCTGGATATTGTGTATGTGTTGGGGAATTTGAACAAACCTAGTGTCCAGGAATAGTAACTGGCCTCCTGAAAATGCTGTTTCCTGTAGGGAATGGCCTTGATTGGGGTCTCTGGCTGGTCACTGTAAGGCATTGGGTCTTCTTTCTCTAGCAGTAAAACTCCCTTTGCTAAAGCTTTGAGTACTATCCCATACCCACTGTGAACCTCTGTTGTGTGTACTTTATCACCATCCCCACCCCATAAGGGGTCATGAGCATGATTATGCTCCTAGTAGGTGGCTTACAGCTTTTCTTGTACAATCATTTAACAAGTTTCATTGTGTACCACAGTATCAAACAATTACCAAACACATAGCAGTGTAGCTGGGTGTCTCTGAGGAGGTGATATTTAAGCTGAGGTCCTAATGATAAGGAGAAGCATCCATGAAAACAATGAGGGAAGAACTTCTCAGGCCACTTGAGGACCCTGAGGGAGAATACATGTAGATACCCCAGGAACTGAGAGAAGGTGTGTGAGGCTGGGGTGATGGGAGTAAGAGAATGTGGCAGGAATATTCAGAGAAGCAGGTCCAGACCTAGAGTCCTGAGAATAGTAGTTCCTCCCATGCCACTTAGTTGATTGGGGGCCACTGGGCACCCCTAGTTTCCTACTTGTCTCGCAGACTTGGGATTTAGTACCAAAGATGATAAAATCACTTAGGGTTGCTTTTGGATCTCCTGCAGCTTATAGTGGTTTCTGCCCTGCTCATTCTCCCTTGTTTTTGTCAGTACCTTCAGTATTCTCAGTCCATCATGGCCTTCTAGCCAATGATTCATGGACTTGTCTCCTACCAGCCAAGCTTACAGCATATACAGATAAGCCTTGGGCCCCACCCAGATAACTGAGGCAGATCCCCAGGACCTCTGTGCACATGACTCTAATAAATAAACTGGCTCCACTGTTCTGTACTATTATTGATCCAACTCAGTTTATGTGTGATTCTTCAGTACAAGACTGAGACTGTGGGTAGGGGTGGAAGAACTAACCAACTGGATGCTGGAGATAAAATGGGTCCTGTCACAGACTGATTTCCTTTCATGCCTGGATCCTTGAGGGGGCAGGTGGGCAATGTATGACAACTCCTTGGCTGGACATCACCTGTGCACACACCAAGTGAATGCTCAGCAGTCTGAGAGCTGAGCTTGGGCTGGCCTGTTAAAATGTGTGATTAATTGTAAACCACAGGGAAATTTCCAGGATCGCAGTCAACATGTTAAAGCTGAGAATAAGTTTAGTTCCATTGCACCAAAGTAACTCTGGCTAAGAGACAAACTTAAGAGAACAGGCAAATATTTGTTGTTCTCTGTAAAAATTTACAATCTAGCTAGAATAATTTTATAACTTTAGCCATCTTAGCACCAGATGACTATTACTGTTTATTGTTCAGTAAAAAGAAAAGTGTACATACATGTTATCTATAATTGTAGCTAGTGTTTGAAAGACTAGGGCTATTTATTTTCCTGGTCATTTTATTCTTTTAACATAAGATTTTCTTCCTCTCAGAGTAAAGCCACTTAGACACTAGTGCTAGTTGTTGTGCCAGCATACAAACTTTCACTAAAATAAAGTGCTTTCCTGCCCAGCGTGCCATATGGTGGCACCCAATCTTCCCCAGGATGGCCACAGGCACAAAGACCAAATTCTAGAATCATAGCTTGAGATAGCTTGAGCTCTTTATAGAAACCCTTTGGGGCTGTGGTTCTTAGAGACTGGAGTGCTAGTGACAGTGCAGTGTCCTGGGAACCATGCCAACTTTGTCTCAAGTTTGGGTAACATGTTTCCCTCCTCAGGTGCCCAAAGCCTCTTATTCCTGAGTCTGATGAATTCTTTTGATGAGACACATTTCTGAAGCCATTGTAGAGTTTGTAACATGAAGTAACATTTCCTTCCCCCAAAACCATTAATAACACCTTCATCCTATTTGCAAGAATTGCCACTGTTTTCCATATGTCTAGGCAGACACACATGTGCATGTCTACAGGGGTGAATACATATGTGTACACTACATGTACTTGTACACATACATTTTAAACTTGGTCATTTTCCAGATATGTTTCTACAAGCTGCTGTTAATGTTGAAGGATCTGTTCTAGAAATGTTTTCCAGGTTGCAGGCACAGCCCTTTTCCTGTTTTAGTCTTGCCTGTGCTTACTTACCTGTGGCCTTCAAGTGTCCACTATTCTGAATACTAGCATGTATTTGTAACCTCACCTTGAGTGGAAAAGGGCAGGCAGGTTGGCTTTTGGGAACCTTGGGGAGGCCCCATGTCCTAATCCTGTCTAGCCCCCACTCCCTCCTTCCTTTTGTGACACCAGTTGGTACCAATTCCAAGGCACACCCCAGGAGGTGGGCTGAGGCTGCCAAGAGGGGGTGTTCCTCAGTGGTACAGGTAGGCTTTGTGCTGGTGCTGGCCACCTGGCTCTGGTAGGAGAATCTCATTGACTGTGGTTTCCTCAAGCTCCCTCTTCAGAAGTGTAGTGCTCACTTCTCTAGAGGAAATGAAAGAGCAGGAGTGCATTGCTTGGCAGAGATCAGCCTGGAATGGCCTAAACAAACATCTCCCCATCCTCTATGGCCTGAGGCCAGAGAGCCACCCCATCCCAAGTTCGGGAATGCCCTGAAGAAGCTATCCTCTCCCAGTGAACCAGCAGGACTGCAAACCCTGGGCATCCCTTACATTGCCTGAGGTCTTCTAGACAGGTTCTACAAGGCCAGGTAGGTGGGCCCAGATAACCTGAGCAGCAGCAGCTCCCTGAGTCTTTGCAGCTAGATAGCACCTTAGGTGCTGCTCCTTTCAACCATCCACATGAGCTTCTCCAGCTTGGTACTACTTATTTTACAAGATTTTCCGTCACATGTAGTTCAGGTTGGCAGATTCCAGAGGCCCTTGGGAATGGGTATGTGGAGACACATAAATCCCTTTCCTTCAGGAAGGAGGTGTGGGGTTTCAGGTGTATTTATGAAGTAAAGACCTGTGGTGTATGTGTGTTTGCCAAAAAATAGAGGTGAGAACAGACTGGGTGCCATGCTGAGAGTATTTACTAAAGCTCTTAACCAGCTCATCTTTTGCCTGAGGTCCTTTAAAGAGGAGCCTGAACTTGAACCTGAGTCCAGATGTGACCATTTTAATTAAGGTGTAACAAGTTTCAGCCCTGGCCAGCACTGTGGACTTCAACATACTTGCCTGTCAAACCAGGGATTAGAGGAAACCAGTAATGTCCCAATACTGGTGGGCATGGGGCAGTGCATGGTGTCATGCCCAATGTTGTAGAACAGAGAAGCAGAGCTGGGTATTGGTGCTGTATCTGGAAGAGCAGGTGTCATCTTATATGTGCCCCCCATGTGAGTTGAGTGTAGTTTTCACTGTGAGTCAGGGCCTGGGAGGGGGTATTTCTATGGTTGTTCTATCTAGGCCTTTTCATTGAGGAGGAATTCTTCGTAGTGAGGAGTCCCTATCCAGAGGAGAGTAGGGGTGTCAGGCCCTCCTTCCCTCTATCTGAGGCAGAGTTAGGTTCTAAAGGAATGGCTTACTCCTTGAGTGTGTTGGATCAGGCATCAGGTATCATTAAGGCTTGATGCAGCCTAGTACCTAATGTGGAAGGCCCACCACGAATATAAGATGGGATCCAACCCTTTGGGATGTCCTTCTTTCTAGGGAACATGGCAAACATGGGCAGAGGAGCCAAGTGGGCCTACAGCCGGGAGGTGCTTTTTTGTGCCCTTAGACCTGGGTTTCTTCAAACATGGCCACTTACTAAAGTCACAGAAGTGGTTGGTGCCTGTGGATACCAGTGATAGAAAGCAGGCAGTTTCACTGTGGATACCTGGTTGGTAAAGCTCTGGGGAAGTCAGTGGAGGGTTAGGTTTTGGGAGGCAGAGGAGGGGAAGATGTGATGATGGAGGTAAAGGGGCAATGGTATGTGAGCACATGGTAGGCTGTTAGCATGGGTGGATTTGGGAGGTCACTGATGTTCCATGCTTGCTCTGACTCCTGGCTATGTGTGTGTGTGACCTTAAGAAAATCAATCAGTCCAGCTTGCTTGCTTTGTTGGGGATTTTTTGTTTGTTTGTTTTGTTTTTTTTTTTGTTTTTTTCATTTGTTTGTTTTTTAGAGAGAGAGAGAGAGGAAGAGCAGGCAAGGAGAAAGAGAGATCAATTTCTTGTTCCATTTATTTATGTATTCATTGGTTGCTTCTCGTATGTGACCTGACCAGAGACTAAACCCATAGCCTTGGTGTACCCAACTGAACTACCCAGCCAGGGCCACTCCAGTTTTCTCTTAGTTTTTTCTTCTATAAAATGGAACCAAACTTTTCCTTTACTAGGTAGAAGGACATGCATGGCATATTAAAGGCCAGAACAGTGTCTGGGAGCATGAGGGCCAGTTGAAAGGAGGTCAGTAGAGAATTTCAGATTTAACAATGGGAAGGGCACAGGTTTTCCCTATGGCTGCTGGTGCTAGGAGGATAGGGTGGCATTTTTAGGGTGAGGACTTCAACTCAGAAGAATAATCTCATCAGCTAACAGGTTGCCCCTCCTTCTTCTTGTATGCCTGACCCTTATACCTTGCTCTTCTTCTCATCCCCAAAGTAACTACATTAGTGAACAGGCGTCTTTATTAAAATATTGGGGCAAGTGAGGGGAGGATCATAAACTGGCATAATGAGGTTGATGGGCATAATGACTGGCTACCTGTCATGCGGGGCAAAGTTGACATGTTCAATGGGCTCCCTTGGATGGAGCAGAGAGGCCAGTGGCTCTTGGACTTCTGTATGATGTCCCAGTTTCCAGCCTAAGAGGAATCTACACGCTGATTCCCAGAATCCTGTAGAAACCTGTGTTACTTGGATTGTGCTGGTTTTAAAAACTGCCCTTAAGGCTCTGGCTGATGGCTCAGTAGATAGGCACCGGCCTATGAACCCAAAGTTTGCTGGTTTGATTTCCAGTCAGGACACATAACCAGGTTGCAGCCAGGTCTCCAGTTAGGTCCAAAGCTGGAGGCAGGTGAGGCAACCATACATTGATCTTTCTCTCCCTTTCTTCCTCCCTCCCTTCCCCTCTCTCTAGAAGATAATGAATAAAATCTTTTTTTTTCCTATTTTAAAATTTTTTATTGTTGTATTACATCCATCCCCTTTTTTGCTCCCCTCTGTCTCCCTTTTGCTCCCCTCTGTCCCCCGTAAAATCTTTTAAAAAAGGAAAAAAAATATGCTGAAAACATGTCTGGCCATACATCGCATCTTATTACTATTCAATCTCCCCCCCAGAGTATGATCTTTAGCATGCTGATGAAGGAAAGTTTGTCAAAAGATCACTTGGGAAGGATTACCAGTGCCACCTGAGATCCTTACAATGTAGACCAATTTTTTAGTTGTGCTTTTAGGTTTCTTATCTTGTTCTTGCCTGCAGGATTAGTTTCTCTTAGAATTTCTGCCTTTTTTTGACCTGCTCAGCCAGCTCTTGTCATGGGATATGTTGGAGAATAAGGAGAAGATAAGAAAGTCAAGCTCAAATCCTGATGGTACTATAAACTGCACCAGGGAGTTCCAGCTGCTTTCAGTGAAGGGGAAACTTGACCATCCTACAGCTTCAACAGCATCATAGCCACTACTACCTGCCCAGCAGCAGCAGCAGCAGTAGCTGCTGTTATACTGCCACCACCATTATTAGTTCTATAACCACAGCTACAATCACCATCACTAGTAATGCAGCATGGAGCCAAGGGCAGCCCCAAGGCCCAGCCAAAGCTTCTGAAGCATGAGCAGAAATGCCCTCCAGCAGGCACTAGGAAACACTGAAGAAGAAAATAGGCTACGGTGAACTAAGTGGAAAAAGAGAAATATCTTTAAAGAACTTGGGTTCTGATGAAGCTACCAACCCTATTTTCAGGATTTTCAATGGCAACCAACAAGTGTAGACACTAATCTGAAGCAGGCTTTAAAAGCCAGCACCTTTGGGAAAGCAGGAATTAAAACCAGGAATTTAATTCAGATAAACAATATAATAATGGAAAGTTTGGGAAAATAAATCTGGAACCAGTCTGTAGATAAGAGTGATGCTATAGTGATTACAAATGATGTTGTAACAAATAAGTTTGACTATATTACTAATAGTTATGTGGGAAAAGCAGCAAATAACTAGGTGGTGAATCTGAGAGTGGATATGCCACCCCTAAAAAAGGAAAGCTAAGTGCCAAGAGTTGTCAAAACCTTAATTTATTAGTGTAGGACAAAATAATGCTACAAGAGACCAGTGTCTCAACCTTAAGACAAAGACTTGCAGGCCCTGGCTGGTGGCACAGTGGATAAGGCGCCAGCCTGCAAACCCAAATGTCTCTGGTTCAATTCCCAGCCAAGGCGCATAACCAGATTGCAAGCCAGGTCTCCAGCCAGGTCCTTAGCTGGAGGCAGTTGAAAGGCAACTATACATTGATGTGTCTCTCCCTTTCTGTCTCTCTCCTTTCCCTCCTCTTGAAAAATAAACAAAATAAAACAAAACAAAAAACTCTTAAGCCTGACTACAGTGAACAAAAGGGAAAGTGAGTGGGTGATTCAGAGCCCATTTAGAAGTATGAAAATGGGCCTGGAGGGACAAGTTGAGGAAATCCTGATATAGGTGATATACTGCAGAAAAGCTCTGATATTAAAACTGGTTTGATGATTGGCTTAAAGGAAAGTTTTTGCCTCCAAAGAGGACTTTTGGACCCTATTTAAACTTCCCCCAGTTTTTCCAGTGGACAATGGCAATGCAAAAATAGTTCCTAAAATAAGTTATGCAAGGAAAGTTAAGGAAATCCTCAATAAAACTACAGAACTCTTCTGTGTCACCAGTTTCGTCTTCATCCTCTTCATTATTTACTGGGAAAACTTAGATCCCATCTTTAAGTTGGTTATGCCAGGTCCCTTTGTTAGTGCTGAAATCTGTTACTTCTGCCAACTTTTATAATGGGCCTGTTTTAGCAGGGACTGATGCATGTGTGTATTCCCAGGGCTTCAGGCACTACTAACTACTGTTGGTGATAACTACTGCTGCTAATACCCTAGCACCCATCTCTTCTGGGACTGATTGTTCTCTAGGACAAGAGTCTGCCCTTCAGCGTCTGTTGAACAAATTAGTCTAGCCTTTTTATCTACCCTTCAGATATGCCAACTGTGCTATTGAGCACATTCCAAGTGTATCTGTGTACACTTAGACAAGTCAGCAAAACTTGGAGGATATCTTCCCGAATTAGTGGGGTCTATCTTATATATGAGCCTAGTGCTGGCCCTGAAACCGTTACTGGTAAGTCATCATAAAGTGATGGAAATGACATTTCAAGGGGAATATCTTCCCACTTTGGTTTCAACGAATGCTGAAATAATCCCCTCAGTAAGTGAGCATCCTGTGTTCCCAAGGCTTATGAGCTGGAAAAATGGACTAGTCCTCAAGTTCTGATCAGTGTTCTAAAATCTGGGACTGCTAATGAGATTGCAGTCTTATCTTTGGAACCCAATAATATAGGTAACCTGTAAAAGCAGACGTAAGTAGTCAAAGTAGTGTTTCTCTTAAAAGACTACAAGATAGAAAATCAAAATCCTCTGGTGTACCTAAAAAACACTTTGTTAGGCTCCACCAAAAAACAGAGAAAATCAGAGAGGCCAGAGAAGTCTAGGAAGGAATGATAGCAGGGTTCTTTTGACCTGAAGGCTGCTATTGTACATCATACTAAAGAAATGGAGCCTGGAATTTACAGAAGATTCTGAAAGGATAATAGCTTACAGTGAAGTCATGGTTAGCTCAGATCAATAAAGAACCAGACTACATTTGTAACCTTTCTGCAGTAGAGCCACTGTTCAATGGGCACACAATGTTTTTGTGCTCCTAGAGCTTCAGCTCCATAGAGGAACCATAAGTGGAATCATAGAATAATACATATACATGTGCACGTGTGCATGTGTGTACATGCATGTGTGTACATGCATGCGTGCACGCGCACACACACACACTGCACATGATGAATTGGCAATAACTTTGCATCTCCTTATTTCATGTACTTATTAATTTTGAAAAATTTTGTTTCTAAGGTTATGATTTAACATCATTGTTTCAAATATAAAATATTAAACTCTGAGAGCAAGCATCATGTCGAAGGAATACAATGTTAGAGCAACCATAATTTCTAGACTGCGTGCAGGGCCAACTGCTAAGGAAATTGTGGACTTCAATAACATCCCTTTACGTACAGTTTACAACATGAAGAAGGTGTATAATGCTGATCCTGATGTCACCATACCAACAAGGAAAATGCATAAGGTATGCAAGGATTGCACAAGTCCAGATATTGTACACAGAATCCAGGGGATCATCAATGTAGATCCAGGATGTTTACCTTGATGTTTTGAGAAAAGTAGTTGTACCGTGGATGAAGCAAGTCCCAAATGGATGTCATTTTATCTTTCAATAAGATAGTGCACCAGCACATAATGCCAAAAAAGGGCAAGAATTTCTCAGTGTCAGTGTTCCTAAATTTTGGTCAAAGGAAATCTGTCTGTCTAGTTCACCAGATGCAAAATTTTTTTTTTTTAACTTTTTTTTTTTTTTTTTAAGATTTTATTTCATCGTTTTGTTTAGAAAGAGGGGAAGGGAGAGAAGCAGAGAGGGAGAGAGACATCAATGTATGGTTGCGTTTCACCTGCCTCCAGCCACAGACCTGACTGGAGACCTGGTTTGCAACCTGGTTATGTGCCCTGGCTGGGGAATCGAACCTGCGACTTTTGGGTTCGCAGGCCGGCACCTTATCCACTGTGCTACCAGCCAGGGCCAGATGCAAATTCTTTAGACTATTATGTACGCAGCATTTGTGAGAGAGAAGTTAATAAACAACCTCATTCCAATAAAGAGGCTGTTAAAGCTAAGATTGAAAACATTAGAATGTCCATGGATAAAGAAAGTTAATTAAAGTATGTTCAAAATTCCCAAGTCAAATTGAGTCTATTATGGCAGCAAATGAGACTTTTTTGAACAATTAAAAAAATGACAATGTTTATGTATTTACATAGAAGAATAAATTTATTTCAAAATATAACACTTTTGTGGTATGTTTATTTTTAAAAAAATATTTTATTTATTATTTTCAGAGAGAGGGGAAGGGAGAGAGGCAGAGAGGGAGAGAAATATCAATGTTTAGTTGCCTTTTGCCTGCCTCTAGCTACAGACCTGGCTGGAGACCTGGCTTGCAACGTGGTTATGTGCCCTGACTGGGGAATTGAACTAGCGATTCTTAGGTTCACAGGCTGGCGCCTTATCCACTGTGCCACCAACCAGGGCTTTGTGGTATGTTTATTTTACTAAAGTTTTGCCAATTTATCATGTGCACCTGTGTGTGTGTGTGTGTGTGTGTGTGTGTGTGTGTGTGATACATGTATGTATATGTATATATGCATGTGTACATATATATATATATATATATTTATGTGTATATATACATTTAGTTTTTAAAGGCAACTGAAAGTAATTAGGCTTTTTAAGGAATCAAGTTTATTTCAAGAGACTACACAGGTTATCTAATCTCCAGTACTGAATAGTTTTTTTTCTTTTTTCTTTTGTTAGTTTTTGTTTTTAAGTGTGAATGGAGATTTGTTAACAAGCATGTAAAAAAGAAGTCAATAGAAGTTTACAGACTTACTAATGTGGTAGCACAACCATGAGACAAGAGGAGGGCCTTAGTTTCCCTTTATTCTGTCCTTTGGTGTTCTTTTTATTAAATAATATGTTAAAGTCAAACCATGTACAGCAAAAATGAAAAAAATGTTATTTTCAAAGTCCAAATTCAGCTAGATAAGGGGCTGGAACAAGGTTGAAAGGATCCTCCAGCTCACTTCCCCTCTTTCAGCTGTTTTTTTTTTTTCTATCTCTTGATCTACTACAGAGAAGAGGGTAGCTTCTGGAATTGACTGTCGGAGACTCTCAATGGGCTGGGTTTGGTCATGTGGTAACCCCTAAGCCAATCAGGTTGTTCAGGGAGACTCAAGGTTCTTATTGACAGGCTGAGTTTTACCATAGCTAGGGAGTGGAGTTTGAGGTCATGTGTGGGAGAGAAGAGGTATGAGATAGTGGGCCCTTGGCACAGTTGGTCTCCATCCCACTGCACCTAAGCAGTGCTTAGCACAGAGAGAAATGGGATGCTCTTGCTCCCCACCAGCCCTGCCTCAGGGCTACATGGAGGGTTACTATCCTGCAGCTTCTTTTCTTCCTCGACTCACTGTGGGTTCACAGAGTTGAGGTTTACAGTATGAGCTCAGGTCCCCACTTAGCAAGAGCCTTGCCATGGCTTGTGTTGATTTCAGAAAACTGGGCCTTGCTTTTTCCCACTAACTGTCTTTCTTATGACATATTTATTTTAGAGGTGAATATTTTGAGAAGCCTCAGGAATATGACAGTCGAGGCTTCAAACATTTGAGGTCTTTGAGAAGCCATCCTCTAAATGGATGCAAGGACAGTCATTTTACCTCAGCATTGTGACAGTGAACCTTTTTCTACAAAGTTAAAAACATCGTTTTCTAGAAAAGATCTTATCATGCAATAATTATTTGTCTGCTATCCTCCTGGCACTGTCTGGGTATAGAGTACTTGTAAAATTATTCTACTCCAAATTTTCTCTGAGTTTTGGGCCTCCTTCATCTCTGATATATAGCCTTCTCTTCTCTGTGCCACAGGGAACTGTTGGAGACCACATGCCGCCTGGCCAACATGTTGAAGAGGCATGGAGTTTGTCGAGGGGACCGTGTGGCCATCTACATGCCTGTATCTCCACTGGCTGTGGCTGCAATGCTTGCCTGTGCCAGGATTGGAGCTGTCCACACAGTCATCTTTGCTGGCTTCAGTGCAGAGTCCCTGGCTGGAAGGATCAATGATGGTGAGCATGTGGGCAGGGAAAGGAGGGAGGAAGGACCAGAGTCCTTGCTCCTTGGACTTAGAGTTTAGACAGACATCAATAAAGGTCACACAGATAAATGACAGATACTACCAGGAATAGGCAAATCACTGAATTAGCATTTGTTCTATGAGCTGAAATCCAAGTGTATTGTATTTAACTACTCAGCATAGGTACCAGCTGAGTGATGGGAAGAGCTGTGTGTGTGAGGGCCTGGGGTAGGCCACTGTGGCTCCAGAGGAGGAAAGAAAGAAATGGGTAGGGTGAGATGGGGTTGAGGATGTAGAGAAGGTCCCACAATTCAATATCTGGTAGGAAGCCTTCCATTGTGAAGAATGATGGAGGCCCATCTCTGGAGGCCTAGAGTCAGGTATGGGAGCTTGTGGTGTATCTTTAACACTTTCTGTCTACAGATAGGTTAGAATTTCCTGAACAGTGTGGAGAACAGTATCATCTCCTTCCTTTTCTTGGTGTCCAATGTTATGATGGTGCCCCTTTTTATGCAGTCAGAACCCTGCTCCGAGATTCTAGAGAGAATCCTTTAGCTGGCTCCCCAAGAAGGGTGCCAAGTTCTTGGGGCCACTGGAGTTCTTTGTGTCTCATGGAAGACTTGCTTATGAGTAATAAATAGAGCTGAAGGTTGGAGTTCTCAGACTTTTGCTGACCACCCTATTTAGTAAAGGCTGATAAGCCTTTTGACCCCCTTTCAACATTTTCTCTCTCCCGTTCCAAGGATTGGTGCGGCTACTTCATTCTTGAAACTCTCTAGCTCTTTCATGAGCCAGGCACTCTTCTAAACAGTTTACAAAGGTCTTTGCCTTTAATTTCACTAA
Organism: Noctilio leporinus; assembly: GCA_004026585.1. Classification (NCBI taxonomy): domain Eukaryota; kingdom Metazoa; phylum Chordata; class Mammalia; order Chiroptera; family Noctilionidae; genus Noctilio; species Noctilio leporinus. The sequence goes on from PVIW01010618.1 coordinate 42,075, forward strand.
TTTAGTCCTCATAAATAATGTATGAAATAATATTCTTACTATTTCTCCCTTTTAATTACCATTGTAAGCATTTTATTATTATTATTATTATTATTATTATTATTATTTTTAGACAGAGCGGAAGGGACAGGCAGAGAGGGAGAGAAACATCCATGTATGGTTGCCTTTCACATGCCTCCAGCTACAAACCTGGCTGGAGACCTGGTTTGCAACCTAGTTATGTTGCCCTGGTTGGGAACCGAACGAGCCACCTTTGGGTTTGCAGGCCAATGCCTTATCCACTGTGCCACCAGCCAGGGCTTGTAAGCATTTTAAAATGTACAATTCGGTGGTATTAAATATATTCACTATTGCACAACCATCATCAGTATTCCAGAATATTTTAAATTTTATTTTATTGTTGTTGTATTACATCCATCCCTTTTTTACTCCCTTCTGTCCCCTTCCCCACCCACCCACTCCCCCACAAAGTCAATCTCATATATTGTCCATGTCTATGGTTCCTCCATACTAGGTTTTGTCTAAACTGCTTCCCTTCTTGGCCTCTTCCTCCCCCATTTCCCCCACACCCCTTCCCCCTGACCACTGAAGGCCTGTTCACTGTATTCATATATCTGGTTGTGTTTTACTTGTTGTTTGTTTTGTTCATTATTGTCCTGTAATGGGTAAGTTTATATGGTATTTGTCCTTCACTGACTGGCTTATTTCACTAAGCATAATACTTTCTAGTTCCATCCATATTGTTGCAAAGGTTAGGAGTTCCTTCTTTCTTTCTGCTGTGTAGTATTCCATTGTGTAAATATACCAAAGTTTTTGGATCCAATCATCTGCTGATGGGAACTTAGGCTGTTTCCAGCACCTGGCTATTGTAAATAGTGCCGCTATGAACATAGGTGTGCATAGGTTCTTATGAATTGGTGTTTCAGGATTCTTTGGGTATAGTCCAAGTAGTGGAATTGCTGGATCAAAAGGCAGTT